>JAIPRL010000848.1:0-35430 GCA_025469235.1 Pemphigus obesinymphae
ACGTAAACTAATCTTCTGCTTATTGGTCAAAAACAAAAAATACGGGGTGTTCCAAAAACCTTAAAACCAATGCAAAATCATCGAAAACCACCAACAATTTTTATAATTATTTATATTTACACTAAATGTTAATTATAGTGCGATATTAACGTGATGAAATTTTCAAATTTTTTTTACCACATTCGAAATATGTATAAAAAAATTCTATGCTTTTATAGCTTATGTACCTCTAAGTATACACTTTTTTGGTAGACAGTCAAATAGGAGTTTTTGGCTATAGATTTTTTTCGTTTAGTAGTATATTTAAGCGTAAATAAATAATTCAACATTTTTATAAATTGGAAAACAGTTTTAATAATTATTATTATTATTATTATTATTATTATTATTATTATTATTAATAATTATTATTATTATTATTATTATTATTATTATTATTATTATTATTATTATTAATAATTATTAATAATTAGCAATGATTGCTTATTAGCTATTACCATTGAGATTAAAAAAAAAAAACGGCTTTCTCTTATCATAGGTACACTATACTAAGAAATTGTTAAAATAATAATAATATAAAATATTATCTAAAGACTTAGATATATAATTTAATAATAAAATTGTATATACAAACGAAATGTATGAATCATGTATATTTTTCCATATAGAGCGTTCAGCGTTATAATATATATTAGTCATTATATCGGTATAATTGATGGGTAACTATTATATTATTAGGCATAAAACCAGTTAGGTGAATGTTGTTTTATATATATTATATAGGTATGTAATTGTGTATTATCTAAAAACTTGAAAATTGCAACAGGTTACAACATTATAATAATATATTGTCTACTTTCTACTTGATTCTTGAATGAATGCGATACTACAATAATTGAGCAGATAATACATACAAATACACGAAAATACGAAAATAATAATAATTAATAATTAAATTTAAATGCTATTAAAAAATATAACTGTGTCCTAAAAATTTGTTTTTAAAATGATTTCATGATTTTATTTTTGATTAATATATAAAAAAAAAAAGGCGATTAGGGAGTGGAAGCACTTCTTTCGTCTGTTAGAATACTGGTAATGGATATATACAACTACCCAGAATATATTTTAATTTGTGTATCCATTTTTCATATTTTAACATACGCTATGACAAATAGTGTTGTTATTATTACCATAATTAAAATGTATTTCATAACACCCTCAAGCCTAAAAAACCTGAAAAATATACCTAAATATTATTTTATTATAATATTTATATTTCCACCTTCCAATGGATACCTACGTTAAAACCGTTAACTCTTTAAAAAATTTAAATTAAATAAAATCATTAGTTTCCAGGCCATACGCGATCAGGAAGGTTATAAAACGTTGAAAAATTTTAAAGCTGAACTTCTCATATGTTTATATATGATAGTACATATAGATAAACTATTTTATTGCTATCATATGAATATTTTTAACTAACACATTTAGAAGATAGGTTGTAGAGTGGTCATGCTAAAGAAAAGTATGTTGTGTCTCTCCTAGAATTTTTTTTTATTATATCAAGACTTTTATACTATATTTTAAGTATCATAATTTTAAGTCAGAAACAAATATAAGCATACAAAAAAATAGTAGGTATTTATTTATAAGATTACAAAATTAACTAATTTTTCCACCCAGGAGAATACAGTTACACAGTCAATGTCCACTTGGACTGTTAGTATGAATATTATATTATTATTATTCAAAATCTTAACTGACTAACTGACTCATTTACGTTCATCTCAAAATTCTGATTCAAAGTGTATCAACTTACCCAGAGGTGGGGCTAACTGTTACATTCCAAGGATAAATTGTTACACTATCGTTTTTAGGTATATTTAAGTTTATGGTATGACAAATTTAAGTATAACAATCAAAAATAATAATATTAATTATAAATCCTGTTGTAACGATTTATCCTACCTCGTGTAACAATTTACCCTACTTTGACTGTAACCACTTCCCCATGCAAACTTTTTATAGATCTAATTTATACGAAAATAGAATTCATTAAAAATATCGCAATGTAGTTGTAAAATATGAAATGTATCAGAACTATCTTATCATAGTATTATCTTATATGTCGTTATTCAGCATAATACACAATACTAGCTGAATTATACATGTGTTTTTATTGTTTAATTATATTTATTTACATTCATATTATATATTCAACAGGGACTTTAAGCAAAAAGGAATTGAGAAACAATATCCACTTCTTCTTAATTTATGAACAAAATTCGGTTTAGGATTACACAAAAAAAGTTACATCTACTATATTAAACTACCAAATCCGATACATATTATTTTACTTTTTATTTAGATTTTTATATTCATTAAACAGTTTTAATATTGTTTATTTTTAATCACAATGTGGTTAAATAATTTACTTAACTCGAGTTTTTAATTTGTTTAAAATCCAAATATTATTATTACACAGTTAATAAAAAACAATAACTTTCTCTACTTATTTTTCTTTGTTTTTATTAAAAATTACTTTTTAATCTCTTATTCTCCGAATTTTGTATTTACATACTTATTATAGTTATAATAACATTTTTTAAATCATTTACTCTTCGACGAATAAAAATACCAAAATAAACACCATAAGAATAATAAATTATTTTACTAATAATATTTTTCCGAAACTTCAATTTTATTTACTTTCGTGACTTTTAAAGATCATTTTTTTATTTTTAAATATTTAAACTGTTTGTTTTGTGTATATTAATTATATATTTTATATTCTTGTATTACTCCATATAACTATACATAAAAACAATTACAAACTTGGTTCAATATTTTTTTGTTTTAAGTGTTCTAAAACCATTACACCATACGCTATTAGTTTTAAAAATATGTTATAATACATTTTTAATAATATATAAGATTAAATATTATGACGCCTTTAGTCTTTTTTAAAGCATATGCTTTTTATAAGTTTTGTTATTATTATTATTATTTTTAAATAATTTATTCGTAAATTCTTGTATACAGTAATGCACAGAACCTTGACCTCATAGCCAGAATGAGTGGACAATCCGTTGAAACTAGACCGGAACAGTTTATTATCGTGTTCCGAATACTCGATTGTCTTCTTGGAGGAAAAGGTGACGTGAGCTGTATAAAAAAATCGACAGTGACCTCCGAGGATTTCCGTCAGCCGTTTGGACCGAATGACTATTACAGAAAAACCAAACTCCCAAACTGATTATGATTACATACAAAATAGAATCATCTATTGGAAATAGCTATTTTGTTTTGCTCTGGTTTTTCTATTTAATGTAAAATAAATCAAATCGACAAAGTTAGAGCAGGTGAAGTATTTAATTTTCTTTACCTCAGCAAATAACAAAAACATTTTTCAAGTCATTTTCTAAATACAATTTATTTTTAAAACAAAAAGTTTAATTTTGGAATGAATTTTAAATTTTACGTAAAGTTCCACTAACATTGACTTAGATTTAATTAAAACTAATATAGTGTTAATTACTGAAAAAACGATAATTATAACATTATTTTTTTCATAACTGGTATTTTTAATATTATGTTGTTCGATTTTTTTTAAATTTAATTGTGATAATCATATTTTACCATGTGACTGTACAAATTTATCTTCTATAAGTATGAGAATTTCTTATCAATACTTCATAATATGTAGATACCAAAATTTGGAAAATATCCGTAAATTGATTTATTCAACAAATATTTACCTGCATAGTACATACTCGTACATGAGTAAAACATAGTAAAACATTTAGTAACAATAAATAGAAAACCCAATATTCATTTTTAACTAATAACTTACCTTAAGTTATTTAATTTTAAACAGACTTTGAACTTAATATACATATAATTTTTAACAAAACTTAAATAGAAACTTATAACTTAGTTTTTGTTTATTTTTACTTAACTTTTTACTAATTTAAAAAAATAAGAAGTAACTTGTCCAGTTTTATTTTTTAATTATTTTATCTTACACCTATAGGTACAATATGTTAACATTGAATATATGTAGTACATACCTATATAAATTGATTATTGAAATCTTGAAAAATTGGTACTAAAGTTGCTATTGACACCAGCTAGGTGTTAATACTGGCGTACTTTCATTAAAGACAAGAAATTCATTTTAAAAAACAACAAATATGCAAAAAAAAAAAGTTTATTCGTAGATAAATTGTAAAAAAAAAATATTTTACACCCGTCAAAATCTTACCCTCCCCCCCCCCCAAAAAAAAAAATTAATAAATAAATTGTATGCCCGGAGATCGAACCTTTCCACAGTTCCGCTCTATAAATAAGCCACTGATACCAGTAAATCGGAAATAATATAATCGTGATAACGAAACATTCTGTAGGCTTTGAATAAAAGAGTTCCATATCATATTATATCATATATTATCAATTGTTCAGAAAAACGATTTTTCGTCTTTCGACCATTAAAATTATAGATACTCGTATCTCAGTAACAATAGTTCCAATTACGCTACATATTTTATTAAAGATTTCCTTTAATTTAGCTGTTTCATATTTTTTATATATATTTAATTGATTGAGGAAAAAAATAAAACTCTTTCTAACACTTTCGTCCAAAATAAAATAGTTCTAAACATAAAACTATTTTATTCTAAGTAATAAATTAACATGAAAACAGACTTGGGTAGTATTCCAAGTACAGTATTCGGAATACTGTATTCAGAATACTTTTTAAGTATTCCGAATATTTTTTAAATCATTTTTTTTTTTTAAGTATTTATACAGTATTTTGAATACAAGTATTCTATACATAATATTTGATAGTATATTATATTATCTTATTTTGTTTTACATTATATTTAGTGGGACAGTAGTGTTATTTTTCCATTTTAAATATATTAATTTCAATAATAATAATTTTTATTAATGAAATAAATAGTTCGAATATATTGTTTTATTATAAGAAATTAAGTAATTACAAAACAATTTCTACTCACTTATCACTTGAATTAATTAAACAATATTGAACTTTAATATTAAAATTTGGATATAATTTATAATTAATAGGTAGGTGTGTACCTATTATTATATTCATTTACACGGAAAAAAATTATTAAATATAATAATATTATAATTAGATACTATTTTTGTTATTAAAATCTAGTAAAAAAAAAAATATTCTTAAAGTATTTGGAATATTAACTATTTACTATGTGGAGTATTTCAAATACTTAGGGAATACCATAATCAAAAAGTATTCGAATACATATTCTGAATACTTTTTTTGGAAGTTTTCGGAATATGTATTCGAAATACTTTTAAAAAGCATTTTACCCAAGTTTACATGCAAATTAGCTGGTACCAACATTTAAAAAAAATATATTAAGAACTACGAGTATTAATGAAGTAAAACAATTATAATTTATAACTCAATAAGTTGAAATTTGATTATTTTTGTAACTTATACTAATATATAAATGCATAAGCGTTTGATTATAATATGGTCGAAGTAGGTAATCTCAAGAACTACTCAATCGTTTTAAATGAGTTGCGTCAATGGACTCATCGGGATCCACCAAGTGTCTTGGGCTAATTTTCAAAATTTGAACTTATGTTCAGTTAGGTCTTATTAGGGGAAATAAGTAGGTGTATATTTTTATTCAACGCCCAGCCCAAATAATTAATGGTTATAGAAAACTGATATTTTCAAAGAATATTCCTTTAATGACATGGACGTAAACGTTTACTCTATAGTAAGTAAGGATTTTCGAAATTCGACTTTTAAGGGTTTCAATTTGAATTGCCTATACGCTTTTTTTTAAAAATTAAATTCAACATAATCGAAAAAAAAAGTGTAATACTTAGGTTAGGTTAGGTAATTATATAATATTATGGTGTTGCGTAACATTTGCAAAAGTAGGTAGGTATCTACCCGTTTTTGCACACATTTTCTCGCATAACTAAGAAATTAATGATTTTCACAAATTTGGTTTCGCACCAGCAATTTTAAAACTAAAATAGATAGGTACCTACGGGTACTTATAGGTTAAATAATTTTCTACTACCTTTCGGATGAGCTATAACTATAGTATCAGGAACAAAATCTGGATCATCATTTAATTGTTTCGTTTGAGAAAATGCCAACTCTAATGATTTCTGAGTTCTTTGTTTCGGTCCGTTTTTTAAAATAACACTCGTGATTAATAATATGGTCAAATAAATAAAAAAAAAAATAATGTAAAAATATCAGTATTATGTTGATATATTACACACCTCCAATTTTTTGTTTTTATCGCACGATTAACGCGGCACATAATATCCGCGTCGCAAAATAGATTCAATAACATATACAATAGGATACCGGATAATTATTGTACCAATGGCATATTGTGTTCGATAAAGAATCTTTTTTACCGTAACATTAGAAAACTATGTATTAGATAGAACTATTTTATTCTACAAAATATATCAATCAACGTATACATCAAGAATAAGAACGTATTTACTCCGATTCACTCTCTATGAGCATAATGATGATATTAAAAAGTTTGTCAGGCCCAAAAATGCATGAAAACTTAACGAAACGAAATCTGAAAAGTAGGTAGCTATTTTTTAAAATTACCAGTCAGAACCTTTTTCATTCTAAGTGCACGTATGTTAGGTAGTGAATATACGTTTTAGGTTACATTGACGATGATCGATGATTCATCCAATGTAATATCTTACGCGAAATCATCGTCGCAGCCGTGAATAACCGATATAATATAGAGGCGTGATAGTTCGGGCTTTCTGGAGGTCGTCCAGGCCGAACGCGCGTTATTTCACTGTATTAATTTATTATTACTATTATTATTATTATTATTATTATTATTATTATTATTATTATATATTTCGTATTGCGCCGGTGGTAGGAATAGTCAAATATATGTTGTCCCGATGATAAATATCGAATCCCGTGTCCGTCGCCACACACACGCTAAATATTATTATACCAGTCCGGTAGATGGTCGATACGGTCGATACACGCTCGTTTAGTATACAATACCATACGTGAACCGTACGTGTCCAAGAATCATCTCGTCTTCTTCGCGCACTGCAGTTACAGAATTATTATACAAAATCCCGGTAATTTTCATTATTATTTTTATTATTATTATCATTATCACTATTATTATTATTATTATTATTATTATTATTATTATTATTATTATTAGGTATTATTAGTATTGTTATTATTATTAGTAGTAGTAGTAGTATTGTTATTATTAGTATTGTTATTGTTATTATTATTATTATTATTATTATGAGGTTCAGATTTCGGAAAATTATTTTATTTATTTTTTTGAATTTAACGCTAAAAAAAAAAATCAATTTAAAAATGACTTTTCTTCGATCAAATTAACAAAAATCGTGAAATTAAATGTATATTTTACGTATCTATTATAATCGTTACATTATGTACAAAATAGACATCTCGAAATTATTCGATTTTATTTTTCCGAAAATATAAGATTATTACGTAAAATTGGGAAAAACAAACACGAAATATCGTAATATACTCACAATAAAACAATTTTTAACAACGAATATGATACAATTATTATTATTGAATAATATTCAAATGCGAATAAACCGTTAGAATATAAAATGAAATATTGTCTGGAAATCCGAACCCAAGTTATCATTAATTATTATTACTTCATTACCATCGACATCTTTTAATCAAAAATAATGCTTTTCGTATTATACAGTGATGAGTTAATACTACAGTAATACAGTTAATATAACAGTTTACATAACTTTCCTATTATCAAAAACGGTGGTTTCGAATATATAGGTAGATAGATTGTCTCCTTCAATTAATAAAATAAAAACGATTTTTAAAACCATTTCCCATAAACTTGCATAAATTAAAAACTATACAAACTCGCCAATCAAACCTTAAAAAGTGATTTAATATTATTATGTCGCATTTATTATTAAATTTTTTATCCAGAGCAGTATATTATATTATATACTTAAAAATATAAATGTCAAAAACTTTAAAAAGGTCGACGCCGTTTAATCGCCATTTAACTGTACCTACATAAAGTTGTTGATAATACACAATTTTAATCATAACCAGGTCATCATACATGCGGAGGAGTATGGATTCTATTTTAATCTATATCCAATTAATACGATAATTAATATAATTTTCCTTATATTATTCTGTGTAAATTCATTTGAAATATTTTTTATTTTGATTTATTTTCGTCGAAATGACTAAAAAATAAAATAACGTACCTAACCACGTGACTATAGTCAATACTATAATATTTATATGTATATACCTATAGGTACGGTTATTTTCTGATAAATCTCAACAATTTTGAAAGGACGGTAGCAATGAGAAAAGAACGGTAAAAACTAGCACTAACATTGTACAAACAACTGTTATGTAAAAAATTCAAAGTTCCTGTATGTTGGGGGGGGGTAACTTAACGAAACCTATTTTAAGTATTATATTAGTTTATATAGTTTTTTACTTTCATTATTAATAATAATTATAAATAATACCTTAATAGGTTATTGTTATAATTTATATTTTACACACATTATTATTTTTATAAGTGATTTTTGATAAATATGTGCAGATTATACTGCAATAATAACTGATAATTATAACCTTTATAAAGCTTATATTATTAACAGTATATTATTATTCTACAGGTCAATATATTATGCAAGTATTGGAAATAAAATAATAATCTAGATAAATACATATATTTATAAGAGTATATCACAATGAACTAGATTACTGAAATTGTTTTTTTTTTAAATTGAGTACCTTATTAAAGTCAAGCTAATAATATTGCTCTAATAAAGAGATTTTATAAAGCTACTGAATAATATAATAATATTAGTTAGATATACTTATTATATGTTTTAAGATTTTTATATTTAAGATTTTTCGAATGAACCGTAAAAAAAATTGATCTTCTGTAGGTAAAAATGACCAAAAAGTTAGCACTGTCAATAATTATTAAGTATCAAACAATCAATACCGATAATTTTTCGATTTTCACTCTAAATAGTATACCATTTATATTACCAGCTATGTATTTTATTTTAGAATATCGTGAAAAAGGACGTTCAACATAAAAGTTTTTACTTTAATTTTTCAAACTCAACACCTCCAAACTAAACATTAGGTACTTTTTAAAATGAAACATATAGCTATCCTATAGATAAAATAAATCTAAACACAAATGTATCCAATAATTTCATGTAAATCTCATTATTAAAATATATACCTACTTGTACAAAACAAAAATAAGTAAGGAAAAACATACTCATCCATCATGTTAGAAAGTTTCTATTCTTTATATTCAAGGTTAAGCTGTATCAAAGATGCATGTATCTATGGTACAATTCAAAGATTTTATTAAGACAGATAGGTACTACTTATATATGTATCTTATATCATGATACATGTTCTGAAAGTATCTTGTATCTAAATACATTTTTATCAGTGTCATGTATCTCTTTATGCGAATAGATACAAGATAAATCAAATGATAAAAAATAAAATTATGAAGTCCGTAATTACATTTTTTTATTTCTTCTTCCTATCTCGTAATAAAACAGAAATTTTTATATTTGTTGTTGATATTTAATATCGAAAACAACTTGCGATTTATCTATTCTAGATATTCTTGCTTTAATTTAATTCGGTACATACCATCATGACACGAAATTATAAATAATTGTATAATCAATCATATATCAAATAAATTAGAATGCTTGTAACTGAAATACTATAAAACATTATATTTTAAATATTACCTATAATTAAATTATATTATTTAATAATATTTTAAATATAAATTATTTTTATGTAATAAATAGTGTTTTGAACAAAATTGTAAATGGCTAATATTTATATCACTCTGCTATATAATATTGTGTTGATATGCAAAATTGCAAAAAAAAATCACGTTTTAAAAAAAAACTATTATTTATATCTATTTTAAACAAGTTTATTCTTGTTTTTAACGTTTCTAATAATACGAATTACTTGGTTGGAATTCCGGAATTCAAAAAGCAATGAACCATATTTTCTGTAGTGAAACAGGAATGTAATTTATAGAATAAAAAAATCCACGTGAAAAAACCCAAATTTTAAAATGCATATGGAAAATAAGCTTAAATTAAATTATAGTCTATAATAATATTTTTTTAAATATCAATTTTTATTAATAGGCAATAATATATGCAATTTATTAATAGGTACCTGTATAGTGTGTAAGTACATTATCATAAGCGCAACTAGGGGGTTTTGGTGGCTTAGTCCCCCCTCCCTCGACAATTGTCCATAGTCTCCCTAAATATAAATGATATTGACTTTAATTTTATTATTTTTTATTATTATGAATAAATCTCACCCCCCCCCCCCCAAGGTTTTAGAGCGAGTTGGCGCAACTGTACATTATTAATATATTCAACATTAAAATTTAAAGTACACTTTGAGACAATATGTTACCAGACTCAGATAAAATACTTTTTAAACGTATTTCGAATATTTCCAAAAAAAAAAGTATTGACGATACGTACCTATTCGAATACTATATGATAATAATATTCTCTAAGTGCCTATTTTAAATAAATCACAAAATAATTTACAAATAACTTTAGAATGCATATTTTTTTACTAGATTTCAATAACAAAAATAGTACCTAATTAGTATTATTTTCAATAGTCAATTGAATTTGTTCACATTCTCCAACGGAATTTTTCACACATATATAGTATTATACCTATTCATGCGAATCAATCGTGTCTTATCAAACATTATAAATATGCATTTATTGTGGCAGGAGGTTAAAAATCCTGCCGTAATGACTTTAAATTGTATTTTCTATATTACTTTATCAACATAACTAATACATGTAAGTATATAAATTATAAAATATTCTATAGGAACCTAGTAAATTTTGAAAACCCCTCCGCAAACTAAGTCCAGCTAAATACGGCCTTGACATTAATTAAAAATTATCATTTGCACGCAATAATAACGATAGTCCATTCGAAAACATAATCGGTTTGTGAATAATATTATTTCCATCATAGGTTCTTATTAAATGTTAATATATGATAATATTTTTCTTACGCGATCATGAATTTTTTTTAAATCATATATTATTACACTAATAAAACGTGATTATAAAAAAAATATATACATAGAATATAGAATATAGATGCATATTAGTACAACGCCTGTTATATAACAATAAGTTTTCGCAATAATTCAATTATTATTTATGCATCGTTAATATAACAATAATAATGAATTTGCTTATTGTTTTTTAATTTTTTTATTGCTACAATTCAAGTTAAACATTTTCTTTTATATATACCTAGTACCTACATTATATATCTATTTAAGTAAAAAAATCTGCTTTAATAAGGCTTTAAATACCTTTGTTCATTATTAGGTATATTAATTCATTATTTGGTATTTTTTCGAAAAACAGACTACAGTTAGGTACTTATATAATAAATATATTTATATTAGTCCATATTATGGACTAAGGATATACCTAGTATGTACCTTTCAACCATAAACATTTTTGTTGAATTTCGATAAATTTTTATTATATTAGAGTTATCAATTTGTCAAAATTGTGAATTTCAGATTTTAATAGTTTAAAATGTAAAATTTTAGTAAAATGGATCGGTAAAGTCTTGAGTATAAAATACATTTTAAAAATACTTCAAGTTAATACTAAATTCTATGAAATACTAAAAATATTAACCTCAAATATCTATAAAAATAGTACCTATATAAATGTAAATATACACTATAATTTCGAATATTTATGAAAATTAATTTTAAATACTTTCAAGATAATAAAATAATGAAATATCCACATATATTTTAAATCTATCATAATTGTTGATTTATTGATGTATTGATGAATCTAGTATCATTAGATTATAAATAATTTTAAAAAAAGTACCTATCTGAAATAAAATTTATTAAATTTGTGATTGAAAAACATCCAATTTCTAAACTCTAAAATTAAAAAAAAAAAATGTTAAAAATTAATTTTAACTAAAACACACACTATGTTCGTAATATTTAAATATTCTGATCTATCATATTCTGTTTAAATTTTGAATCTTCGATTACTAGGAAAGAAGTTGTACTTACGTGTTTTAATACCATTATAACACATGTAAGTAGGTACCTATAGCGTCCTCATAAATTAACATAACTTTGTTCATTTTATCACATTACTATTAATGTATGATGAGAACATCGATAAAATGATTAAGTACCTATCAACCATTTTGCTTCTTATTTTATATTGAATGATATATCGATTCTACGATTTCTGCATAAACTATTTATGTATTATGCTAAAGTCTAAGAAATATTATGTTTAAAATTGAAAACCAAAAATTGATTTTCAAACAGCTCTCCGTTGCAGTCAACTTTGCAGATTTTAGTAGATAGGTAATATAGGGACATACACTAAATACTGATAAGGAGAAAAATTATTATAGAAGTCATTCTGATTATTTTTATATTTATATATTTGTACTGATGTCTATGTTTAAATTATACTGCGGTAGAAAATTCCTATGCGATATTTAGAAACATTATTCAGATCATCAAAAGCCACGGTCTTAAAGTAATCAACTATATTATGTAGATTGTATATACTTAATATTAATGTTATTAACATTTCTCCGGCATATTATGAATATTTTAGAACGATTACTGCATATTAATGCATATTTTTCTTAAAACTATTTGCATATTTGACTGTTTTTAAATGCATATAAATCATAAAGAATCTGGCTTTACTTGTTTGAGGTAAAGTGCTATTTTATAATGTATTTTCAAGTATGATCGCCAACTAAATATAGGCGCCATTATTCAAAACTTGACTGTTCGTTAATTCCTGACACTCTCAAAACAAATAGAAAATGTGATTTACCGGTCGGACAAATTGAGTTCGAACCAGTCGACATCGGACATCGATTATAGTAGCATAGTATTAATTGGTTCAAAATATGTCGATGGTCGTACACATTTCGAAATACCGTAAAATCAAAAATATCAGATAGGTATGATAAATGTAAATATGAAGATATTTTGATCGAAAGTTATGTTTTTTCGACTATTTTGTAAGTACACGAAATTGTTATAGGTATAATAACCAACTCATGAAATAAATGTATAAATGATTTACTACAGTAGTTGGCAGCATATAGATTCAACACTTGTGTCTTATGCATTCAAATCGTCCGTCCTTGAACTACTTGACACAGTACGCAACGACGACTGTAAGACTGGTGTACGATCAGTGACGTCGCAATATATTTTTTCACTGCCAAATTGAACATAATTCAATTTATCTACCGAAATTTAAACAAAGTTATTGGGATCGAAAATCCTTCTCCAATTAATTGAAATCATTCAATGTGTTAAAACTTAAAATGATTTCCAAAAAAAAAAAGTCAATTTTTAAAATATAATTTAAATAATTAATATCTAGATAATATTAGGTAAGCTCCGAATAACAATATTTTTAGGTTTTTGGAATTAAAATACAAACTTTGTAAAATAAATACCTACTTAAAACGTTGTTTGTTTGTAAAAATACTAATGATTTCTCTGAAATTCAAACTTTAAAAAAATAATATTGAATACTCACCGTTGAGATTTTTAAAACAAGTAGAATATCATTACACAAAAAATTTTGTCATATTGGTCTTTAAAGTAATATTGAAAACTTTATAGAGTAAAAACAAAAAAAAATTTAAATCTTAAAAATTATCTAAATTGTTGAATAATTATATCAAACGTTTCAATTACTAAAATAAATAATTGTTGAAAAAATCAAGTCATTGAAATTCATATTTTTGATTACTATATAATATCAATTTTTAAACTATGTATTTTTCAATACTTATTTATTCCGTAGTACCTGTGTCGTATTTGAGATTTCGTTGTCTTAAGTACTTACATGTATTTTTTCTGACCTAGTGCCCTACACACATAGTTACAAATATAGTTGATACACAAAATAAATGTAATTTAGAACATAATATTTGCATTTAAATACTTCACTGAGTAGAGTTTTTATTTTTACTTGAAGGAACTAATGAAAAAAGTATTGATTACTCCGTGACTTTATCTATGTCCGATGGAATAGAACATTTAAAATAAATTATTTTGACTTCATTTTAGCCTCTAAATTCCCAATTCATAAATTCACCCCTCCCAAAATATTTACAACAAGATTATTTCAGTATACTTATTAACAGAATTCGCCTACCTATGTAAAACTTTGGGAGCGAAAGATCAGTTTTGGTTTTCTTTTTGAAAACGAAAATTGCAATAAGCTCAATCGTATGAATTCCTTTATACAGTCATTTAATAACAACTAGTAATTAAGAAGAAAATTCACTAGGACATGAAATCATATCGTCTATCGATATGTACGTAATCGCTATTGTAGATTTTGTCGTTTCGATTTGCGGGAAAATGATCGGCACTTATAGTCTACGACTTAGAATTTAGGCGAATTCCTTGATAGACCGGTTTATTTTTACTTATATAATAATTATTCGACCTTCGTCTGCAATTTTATCATTATTACTATTCCATGGATGGATTTTAAATGTATTTCCCCGTTACGATTTCTATTACCGAGGAAAATATAAATCTGTTGACCTTTATAGTAATTGTACGCTTATATACCTATAATTATATCAGCTATTGGCTATAATATGTAAATCACATAATCATACATGAGTTTATATTGTCCAATTATTTTATATACAATGCAATACAATGTTCTATGTCCGTACCTCGGAAAATTGTGTTTTCCTCCTTTTTATATGCTAAATTATGTAAACTCCATTACATTTTTACCCCCGAGCTCAGAATGTCAATATAATTTTATGATAAAAAGAACGAATATTTATGACTGATATTATTATATTATTTTACATATCTTATTTATAATATTATTTTATTTGAAACTTGAACTCTTTCAAAATATAAATTAATAATACCTATTATCTAACCTAATCTATCTAACTATATACCTAATAGCACAAAGTACCTCCCGGGACGGTCCTGAATCGTCCCGACGGGAGTTGTCGACCGAAAATTATGTTCGATGTCCGACCGTCATATGGGCCGTCTACACAGACCTAAGTAGACCGTATCCAATATCGAGTTAATTGAAAAAAAACCCGCAGGCTGACATTTTGTTTTTATTGTATTCTTCATTTCTATATTTTGATATATTGTATAGATTGTATAACATACTTTGACATTAGTCCGAGTCCGATCCTATGAGTTTCCATCTTCTTCCACAGCTAGTTTCACCCAAAAGGTGGAATGTAAGTAGATCTAATCAATTTGTTATTTTTCAACTCATAATATATAGCTCTCGGGATGTGCCAAAAAAGTAAAGCCCGAGAAGTATCAAAAAATTACCTTTACGCCTATACGACCTGAATAATTAGCAATTATCAATTGGACTCTTGCGATCCGCTCCCGGGAAAGTCTAAACAATTCCCGGCATGAACCGTTTGCCAAGACCGAAACACGCACTTAACTGGCGGCACCCGATCTGTGTCGTTAGGGATATCTTATAAATCTATATATAAATAATAATAACCGGATAATTATCCACTGAATTATACTAAATTTATACTATTTCAAAAAACTATAGGAAGATGTGTACACTATCAATACCTTCAGTGGTGCATTTTCAACTTTTTTCTAGGAGAGAGGCGGTCCAAAATATGTTGAAGACCGACAATTTATATAACCCCCATATACTTTACTATAAGTGTAAAATCACTTGTTGTTGACTTACGAACAATCTAAAATATCTGTCTATAGTGGAACGGCGAGAGAGACAAACCCTTTTTTTTCAAATAGGTAGGAGACCGTAGGATACCGGCTTAATATAACGTACCGGGGCAATATAACACATCAGTGTTTTGATTGGAAACATTATTATTTGATGACCAAAAAGATTCCTTTTATATACATTATAGACGTCTTGATATTATTCCAAACATTGATAACTTATATAGGTACATTTTATCAAAGAATTGATAAATAAAAATGTGTTTTTCGTGATAACGATTTTTTTTTATCATTTTATTACATTAATTTTAAAATATAATAATACTTTTATTTAATTTTTTTCCATCCTATGTTGTAAAACAAAATATAAACTATGATCTAACTATATAATAAACTTGCCTACTGCAGGTATTAATTATATGAGAAAATATTCTTAAAAAACTTTTATAATATCGGGTAAAATAACATAGTAGTATGTCGTTTTACCCAAGTTATAATTTATATATTATACCTATCAATGCTTATTTAAATTTCGATTTTTTTTAGAAACAATGGTATCAAATTATATTCCTATAACCAAACAACAATTTTGATCAGAAATTGAGTTTAAATATTGCTAAATGTACCTTTAATTAAAATAAATGATTATCATTTTATATTCATATCTATGAATATTTGTGTTATAAGTAATCTAAATGTATTGTTCTATATTGCCACAGATTATTTAATTTATTTAAAGAATAAAAATGAACCAAATTAAACAACTAATAAATAATATTTGTATACATTTGAAAAAATATAATTTATGAAAGTAGGTAGGTATGTATTTTTACCTGAGCCCTCAGGGTAAAATGACATAGTACCTACCTTATTTTTAAAAAATTAAGTTTTTTGAAAAAATAATTAATATTTTATAAATTTGTTCATCTATATTTGTGTACGGGATAAAAATAAGTATGTAGTCCGAGTTTCGGGTTTAGCTTATTATATTGTTAATAGCCTGTTTCCCCTAATACTTTTCAGAGTACTTAATTTGAATTTTAATTCATTAAATATTATATAATTATATACAAATTACTACAGTATGACTTTTTTATATAGTAAATATTAAAATTGATAGCTTATTCGTAATAATGCTAAAAGAAGCTCAGAAAATAAATAATACATTTTTAAGATTTTTTTTTTTGTTCTGGAAAAGGTCAAAAACTCTCCCTCCTATTAAATATGCAAATGCATTCCTTTCAATATACCTAAGTAAATTAAATTATCTTGCGCGTTTTTACCCATATACATATGAAAATGTCGAATTTCTTTGAAGGGATGAACCAATAAGAGAAACATAGACGAATGAAATTTTTTTTACTGCAAAAGTGTTGAATTTCCAATCCTAAAATTTTCTTTATTCTAAAATGTATTGACATTCAATGATGAGATATTTAGGTTCTTGGATATTTATATTTCGATTTACTTTACAATTATTTTCATAAAAGCATTGTATTTCAGGACTAGCGAGTTGTTATGGCACTCACGGTGGTTTCAACTCATCTATATCCTTTGGAAAACGCGGTCGAACATCACACCGATCGTTTCGAACTGTTACAGGATGGATCAACGGCTATATTCCGCCGTGGCCAGCCCTTTTATATGGGTATTAAATTCAACAGACCCTTGGACAAAGTCAAAGACATCGTCAGAATTGTTCTCGTAACAGGTGAGTGGTTGTAATGACTTAATGCTTTTGACAGAGCCATGGTAACATTGTTAGAGGTATAATAATCTGTCCATTATATTATATAGCTATTGCCTATTATCACTTCTAGTTACACAAAATTACACACAAAATATTGAGCATAAATAAAATAAATATCTTTTTCTACGTTAGTCATTTATAAAAAGTTATGATATCATTTTAAAGCTAAGTAAAGCCATTTTACCGTATATTTCATAGATTTATAAGCTAATTAATAGTTTTCTGTGTTTCATTCATTTTAAGATTAACAGTTATTAATATTTTTAATTTACTTGGTACGGGAATCATATATAATGGTGAAATTGTTATCATGAATTGTAACTAACAGAAGTAAATTATACAATAATAAACCTATTACCTATATATTATTAATATATCGTTACCTGAGAATGAAAAGGTTCTAAATCAATTTTTTCGAAAAATCACTGTTTCACATAGAAAATTTTTATATTTTTTTCTATGTCTATTAATCTTAGAAGTTCTTTAATCTAATAATTATTTATAAAGATACAGAGTAGGTATATTAAAGTTCTAACTCAAACAAAATGAATAGCCATATTTAACTTTAAAACTTCGATACAACCAATAATTTTGTCGGACGTTCAAATATTCTCTATTTTAAAGAAAATATATCGAAAATCTATACTGTATAATAATAAAATAAATTATATAAATAAATAAAATGGAGTAAATTGTATTTTGGTGCGAAAAAAAAATTTTTGGAAGTCAAGTGATAAGTAAGTGTAATGACTGATGACAAATGACATATGAAACCTAAAATCTGGGTGATATTATGTTAATGATAATGGTATGAAAATAGTTGTTGAGTTAGTAGCAAATATGAAGAATACATAACTACCACCCAAAATTCCAAATTCGCATACATTTTACAGCTTGTCAGTAATATATATATATATATAATATATATATACATTTACCCTACATTCGACCCTAATCCGTGACACGATAAAGCTACAAACTACCGTTTCTGACAATAACATGCTGCCGATATTATATCTTAATACGCTACAGTTTATAGATAACGCTATTCAAACTGGTTAAACATTGGTCATCAATTTCGTCAATGCAACAAAAATAAATTATATCAATAAATTTTTATGTTCAGTAATGTAAGTCGAAATTAAAATTCAAGCAAAATAATAGTATTGTATAAAGGTAATAAAAATGTAGTATAGGTAAAATTTCGATAACTAAATAATTCCTGCATCATTGCGGTTAAATATTGTTGATATTATCAAGTACAAATACATAAAACACATAAATTATTATCAAAATTATTTTATCCAAAATATTTAATTTTTACCTAGGCTATATATTATGTTCCCGCTTATTTATTTTAAATAGTTTATAAATAAAAAATCAAAATTTTATACATACAAAATTACTATGGGATATGCGCCAGATGCGCGTGGTCATTTAAAATAATAATATTATATATCATTGTAAAATCAATAGCTTCTTCACACTACTTATAATCTAAAATATGAATGTAATTTAAAATGAGAATTTTAAAGGATTTAATATATAAAGTGAGTACCCACCTGGTGATTAAAGAGAATAAATTAAAGAATTAATATTTAAAGTGTAATATTAAGCTGAAATTATTACTGTGATATATATTATATTATATAATAATGTAATAATGTAATATAACATAGGTATAATGAGAAGAGAGAACAATGAAGGTAATAAGCGTCTATTTATTTATTTATTTAATAAGTTCATCAAACTTAAGAAAATGTTGATTTGTATAGGAACATCCTTACAAAATACAAAAATGGCCAGTATAATCATACACAAATATCAGTATTATTTGTATTATATGTATTTATGTATTTATTAGGTACTATTATTTATTAATTTAATATTTATTAATTGTTTGTTGTCACTACATTGACTTATCATTTCGATAATTTTGTCATGAGCAGGACCTACCCCAGCACCAGCCAAAGGTACGAGCGCTGCACTGATTGTCAAAGAAAAATCAGATCTAACCGACGAAAAATGGGATGCTCGATTCAGCAACTTCATTGGATCCGCTATTACTTTACAGGTTAGCTATTAAGTCTTCTATTCTACCAAAACAAAATAAAACTAAACATCACCGATAATATGATATAGCAGGGTATTGTTGACACGTTGAATATTTCGTATATGATAATATAATAATATTATATTTTTTTTAAATAGGTGCAAATACCACCGTACGCACCCATCGCTGTGTGGAAAATAATTATACACACAGCCAGAAAAGGCATTGCAGGAGTCAACCAACATCAAATTGATACGCCCATTTATGTTTTGTTCAACCCTTGGTGTCCAAGTGAGTTTTCAGCTGATCTGTACTTCCTTTTGATCCAGTTATACGGCATTTAAAATCGTTTAAATTTGTTACCAAGAGTCATTTATGTATCTGCAGAAAAACTTCTTATAGCCAAATATCTTCTGATACAAAACGACAAATGTTTTTCTATTCATAAAATCCTAATATGATAATATTAGGAATTTATCGATATAGATATATAGATAGATAATATATTTTTCATAATGAAGAGTAATCCTATATAATATATATATATATATATTTATATGCCTAACTCTACACATTTTCTAGATGATGGTGTTCATATGAATGACGAGGAAGAGCTGGAGGAATACGTGCTCAACGACAACGGAAAGGTTTGGCAAGGTACGTTCAAGGAGCCCAAAGGATACCAATGGTTCTTCGGACAATTCGAAGCGGTAGTTCTACCGTCCGTCATGATGCTACTCGACAGAGCATCAATCCCACATCAAGATCGATCCGACCCGGTGAAAATGGCCAGATGCATTTCAGCAATTGTAAGTAAATAGTGTAAACCCTCCCCTCTATCCCAGCAAGTATCATACTTGACTATTGTGTAAGAATAACATATAGGCGCTAATAGCCAGAAAATATTGTGAGACTTTTCAGAAAAATGTTTGAGACAATTGTGTAAATCATAACTTTTACACAATTATTATTGACCTCTTATTGAACGATAAATCAATATTGTAATATAAAGTGTTCAATACTCAATAGATAGGTAGTATAATTATTATGTGAAATAGTTAGATATTAAAAATAAGTTAAAATTAACCAAATCAATCGAAAAATATAGGTATCCTTAATTGAATATTTTCAGACAAACAACGTTGATGATAACGGTTTAATTGAAGGAAAATGGGATGGTGAATTCGACGACGGTACCAGTCCATTCGCGTGGATTAGTAGCACGACAATTTTCGAGGAATTTTACAACACACAATTACCAGTGAAATATGGACAATGTTGGGTGTTTTCTGGAGTCATAGTTACAAGTATGTATCTACTACAATATAACCACACATAGAACCGTATTCAGCGCCCATTAAGTATGTCACCCAACCGCCTACTTTATCGGATTGACTCCAAACCTATTTCAACACTTTTCAACTTATTTACAAAGATATTTTCAAAATTTATACATGAATATAGTTTTTTTTACTCCAACTTTCCCATCGTAAATCCTACATTCGACTACATAATAAAATAACAAAATAATAGAAAATTAGCTCTACCAAACTACTTTGGGCAGTTTATAATATAGAATAAGGACTGAAAAATAGTATAGAGGTATACATACAACGTCCTCAGTTCTATGTATAATTCATCAGAGCTTATCAAAATGATTCCTCAGTTTGTAGAGCTCTTGGGATACCATGTAGGTCGGTGACCAATTACATGTCGGCTCACGACACGAATTCCAGTCTGACCATCGACACGTACATCGACGTGAACGGCGAGAAACTCAACAACCATCCAGGCAGTTACACGAACGACTCGTGTTGGAACTTCCATGTATGGAACGACGTATGGATGGACAGGCCCGACTTGGCAAAAGGATACGGTGGATGGCAATCGATCGACGGTACGCCGCAGGAGACGAGTGACAGTAAGCACGTGTTTAATTTTGTTACGATTTAAGGAGATAAATTTAGAAACGTGAATACCTACGTTTAATAAACTGTTTAAAAGTATCTAACGAATACGTATAGGGCACTAGATAATGTTGTTATCTATAATTTGTTTAATGAATAAATAATGTTTAAATCATTTCTAATACGCTTGTAAGTAATTTAATAAGATTTAGATTTAAGTTTTTTAAAAAAATGTGTTTGCACCGACATCCTCATTTAAACCAATGCATATCTGTCCTGCCCAGGTATGTATAGATGCGGTCCGGCGCCCGTCGAAGCCGTTAGAAGAGGTGAAGTAAACATTGGATTCGACACGGCATTCGTCTACACCGAAGTCCGAGCTGACATGTGCGTTTTCAAAGAATCAAACGACGGATTCTGGTCGAGGGTAAAAACAGTGCCGAATTAGTAAGTATATACGTTAAATATATTATGGATAACTCTTTTTGTTATTCTTTTAAAAATTTTTATAAATAACTTTTATACCTCAATATCTACACAATTTGATAAAAAAATACATGAACATCATGAACATCCTTTGGGGGTTCAATAAGGAACACATATCCATCCCTTTTCTTAAAATATAAACTAGACAAAACTTTTTTCTAAAATATTTATTTTAATGAACTGTTAGAACATTAATTTGAATTTTTTTATTTATTTAACAACTCATTAAGCATATAATAATGCACATGCAACATATCAAAAATCTGTCAGATATATCAGGGCTCTAAATAATATTGTTAGTTATAATTTGTTTTTTGTCACATATTTCTAATATATTTGTAAGACGTTCAAAAATGAAAAATGTTCATATGAGTTGATAATTTTAAATTTGTAGATGTAACGTTCTTTCATTCTCATTCACCTCGTAATTAGCATAATATATATTGTAATCGATGAACTAGGGTCTAGGACTTTTGGTAATAGAAAAAACATGTAGGAAATAAAAAACATTGGGACTTAAAAATGTAAAATGTTATGTGTTCTAAAGAAATCTAAATATTTTTGCTAATAATGTAATTTATAAGTTTTCAATTTTTTAGTTAATAGTGATGGTAAAAAATAAAATACCTAAAAAAAATAGGTTGGTCAAATTAATTTTCCTTTATCTCGCCTGCAACCAATTTGAGCGATTTTTAAAAAATAACGTTTAATATTTAAAGTTTGAATTCAAAAAATTAATTAACAATGATTATTTATAATATTATAATAAATAAATAGTGTAAATGTCTAAAATAGAGTACTATACAAATCTCATTAAATATGTACGTATTAATAAACCTTAATAAAATCACGGATACAATTTTTTCATGTTTTCGTGCTTCACATTTGTTTAACATTAAAAATATTGTATACAAATTTTGTATCTATGGTAATTTCAAACTATACTTCAAATTTAATTTTGAAACAATACAAGTGTATATTAGCAAAAAAAAATATGAATATATGATTTTCAGATTCTATATTAGGTCCCTCCCTTAAATCCTGGTGTCTAGGTTAGTTTAAACATCCTATTAAAAATTTAAAAAACTATAGGTACCTATATACCTACTATTATTATTACGTGTATATACGTATATATACGTAATAATCTATTGTTTTTAACCACCAAAATTTTTTTTCCTTGATCAAAATAAGTATTAAGTACAATAAATAATAATACATAACTACATTAAGAATTATAATTGCGCATTTCTTAACTTAGAGCTGCACATTTTCTACTTGGAATTACGCAAAATGTGTCTCAACGCACGTTAAAATAAGCACTGATAGATACTATTCGTCATTCAACAATTCTTTTAAAAATGATAATTAATTTATAATAATTATAGCGTTGGAAAACTAATCGTGACGAAAAAAATCGGACAAGACGTGTTGCCCGAACTCGAGGACATGGAAATTATAACCGAAATCTATAAAAATCCATACGGTAAGTACAAAAATGATTATTATCGTCTAAATTTTTAGTATTTAAATTTTACATACAAACCGTGGCGTGGGAGAAGCAGAGGGTAGAGAGGGCAGTTGCCCCCCCTAGGTATAAAAAATTATACTTTTGCCCCCTCAGATAAAATAAACAATCATCATCAATATAAACATGCATAATTAATTTGTAACATTTAATACGAGTAATAAATGATTTTCAAAGGTTACATTTTTGTAATTTATCAATTATTATCATTCTCCTATAATATATATTTGAATTATAATTTTTTTTTTATATCATATACTGTATTCATATTTTCCACTTATTTATAGCACTGTATAATAATATATATATAATATTAGTAAGAACCAAAAAGTGTTATTTCAAAATAATTCTATAAATCATTCAAGCTGGTAGGATAATAAAATTATAATAATTAAGTATCCTATAATAGGATAGAAAAATTATCGTGCATTTTATCAACATATGAAAATAAATATACCTATACGAGTTTTTAATTGTCACATCTGACCATCTGAGTCAGTCGTGGATTTTGTTTACTTCCGACGAAAATATAAAAAAGTACATTATTTTTATTTTATACTTAATTTATTTTTATTGTTTTAAAAAAAAAATATATATATTGATAAATATTAAAAATATTATATAAGTATAATACTTAATCAAACAAATAAGACTATTCCATTAAAGTATTAAATAAATTTATATTTCATTAATGATATGTTGTTCCAAAGATGTAGGTACTAGGTACCATCAAGATTAGTTATTAATTTTACAGGTGTCAGTCATCAAGTAGGTACCTACATAGATTTTTGTTTGTAGTTATTCCTTTCTACTAATTATTAACTTCGTAAATATGTTATAACAACATATATATATATATATATATCCTATATAAGCTTATAAAGGAAAAAACTATGAAGTAGGTATTATATTTTTCACATACATTGTTATGTTTAACTTGTTTCACACTTTCTTAAATAATATTTTTTATTCTTATTATACTTATATATATATTTAAATATATAAGTGAGAGTTTTTATGTATTACATACTAAAAAAATATATATAAGCCTTAAATGTTTGCCCCCCCCCCTAAGTGAAAAATAGTTCCTACGCCGCTGTAGGTATACAAATATATAAAATATTGACTATATGGGACGCTCGTATTAATCGTGATCGCTATATGGGTATTAATATTTCTGAAACGTTTTTAATGTTTTATTTTATAGATTTATTCCCCCCTGCGAATAACTTTCACATTAATAACTGCCCCATTGACTATCGAAGTGCACTTTTTTAAATTATTATTATTAAATAATTTTAACAGATAATTTTTATTATTAAAATAAAAATTAATATTTTTTTCCTATTTAACCGTAAACTTACCTAATTGAGTTAACTATTTTTATTAATTTTCCCGTGTTTTGTTTTAGATTCGCCGGAGGACAAAATGGCTATGAAAAAAGCCATCAAAGTAGTGCCAATCGCACAGCAAATATATGACATAGACGAAACTCAAATCGAAGACGTTGAGTTCAAGTTGTTCGATATCGAACAGATCACTCTGGGCGAAAGCTTTAAAATAGCCATCAGCATACACGTAAGTTTTTATAAATATTGATATATTTTCAAATTTCAATATAAAAATTTCACAATTTTTCAAAATTAACTCACGTTGGCGTTTAATGGTAATTTTTTTCTATTATAGAACACGTCATCAGAACCAAGAACTGTTTCGATTGTTTTGTCGGCTTCATCGATATTGTACACCGGTACTACTGTCGACAAATTAAAAAGAAGCCAAGCCGAAATTATCCTGAAACCCAATCAAAGTATATTGTTCAAAAAACTATATTATATATTATAAATATATCTGTTTAGAGCAGGATGTTTTTAACGATTTTTTCTGTCAACATAAAAAAGTTACCTAGTGTTGGATAATAACGTAACGGACATTACTCGTTAATGTACCTAACATAATAAAATTAAAAAACTCAATTTCACAAAAGTATTATTTACTTTTATTTTGTAAATATATATTTCAATAACTATGTTATCATCTTCAATAGGTACATAATAACAACTAGGTATTTTTTTTAAGAAATTTCTTAGTCTTTCAATAATAAACATTTTAAGATTATAAACATTTAAAAAATTCATATTTACTAAGGTTATATTTGTAACGAGTAATAATCAAAAAATGGGCATTACCTAGAATTTAATATGTAGTGTAGTATTTAGGTTTAATTTAAATATGAAACACCTATTACTTACCTGCTTTTAAGATAGAAATATTTTCAATGGCATCTCGTACCTTTTTTTAAATATTTTAAGTTCATTGTGAAACTAATAATTTTAAAAAGTTTCGAGATAAACTTAATTATATTCTACTCTTAAAATTTGGTAATAAGGATTTCATCTCTAAATTCGCAAACGAATTTCTGATGATTTTTTTTTTTTGTATAGGAGAAGACATCCATACGTTCGTAAACCCATCCGAGTACATGGACAAACTATCTGCACACAGTTTGATAAGAATAACTGGTGTGGCCAACGTCCAAGAAACGGAACAGTTGTGGAGCCAAGATGACGACTTTATCGTGGAAAAGCCACAGTTGGCTGTCAGTGTAAGTTCATGAAAACGAGTCAATAGATATAAAAATCTCGAAAAACCATCAAAATTTATGTGTCAATATAAAATAAACTAAATATATAAAAAATTTAATATTTTAAATAGAGCACAAAAATAAGCGACTATTTATTAGGTATATTAATAACAATTCTATTTAATCTTTCAAACAGTGGTAACTGGGTCAATTTTAGTTTGAAAAATATGCATTCAAAATAAAATTTGTAGAAAATGAAATGTTCTTTAGTAAAAAACTAAAATAAATAACCACTAAAATTATTAGAACATTAATTTATAATCCTTTTAATCCCCTTTAAAACGTAAAATTTTGATACCAATATATCGCCCACATTAAAAAATGTGTACAAGAAATGTCACAAATTGCAGTAGGTATTCAATTAATGAAGCCCGTGCGTAACCAGATAAGTCTATATACTCAATAACTCCTATAAACAACAAATGAACATGTATTTTTCTGGCAAAACTTTAAAAGAAATAAATGCTATATATTAAAAATAGCTGAAAATTGAAGATACAAGGACATGATCAACTAAACGTCTGAAAACCTATGATAGAAAAATATTATATTGCTCTGTTCTCATACTGGAACTTACATACTAATGTATTTGACATTTTACAGTTGAACTCACAACTTCGAGTGAACGTACAGTGTGAAGCGACATTTTCTTTCACAAACCCACTATCTGTCACTCTTACCGAATGCACGTTCAGCATTGAAGGCCCAGCAATCCATAGAATCATCAAATTCAGGTAATATACTATTATAGCATGCCCACGCATTAATATCATGACTTTATGATCATGCACATTTACGGGAAATTAAGAGCAAATAGAAAAATAATATAAAATGTACAACAATATTTGAGTTACGTAATAATAGTATAATAGGTATTGTTTTCTATTGGAAACCTTATACCAAAATATGTAAAAGCTAAACATTAATTTAAAATGTATAGGTACAGTTTCTGATAATATAAAAATGTTTTTTTCTGTGAACGCAGAGATGTACTACCCAACGAGAAGAACGTCACACATAAGGAGGTGTTCACGCCGGAAAAAGACGGACAGCGAACCGTCACAGTATCGTTCAATTCCAAACAGATCAACGACATAAAAAACACGATAACTGCAACAGTAACATCGTGAAAAAAATATTATTATGTATGAAAAATTATACATATAGCACATACCTATTTTTATTTTTTATTTTTTTTATTTTTAAGAACTTTAACTATATAATTAAACAAATTAAAAATATTAAGAGTTTTGACGAAGTTCGTTGTTATTCGCAGCAAAATATACAGGTAAACAAAATTTTATGCTGAACGTATAACAACAATTTAAAAAATAATACATAAATAATATGGCAATAGATTAAAGGAAATATAAAATATAAATAATATATAAAGGTAATATAATGTAAATATAGTTATTATGTAAAAATAATAAATTTATAAGTATGTACTTAGTGTCTTAGTCTAAATAGTTTGTATAAAAATCTTATGAAAATATTTTGCAATGTAAAAATATTAAATAGAATAATTATAATTTATGATATAATTAATTTTAAAAATTGTTTTAAATTAACTATTACTTATTCTACTCATCTACCCTGTGTTTTTATATATTAAATATTCATAATGTTTCATTCAAATTATTTTGAAAATTATAATTATGACAAATAAATATTCATATTCGTTGTCAAAAAGCGAGCAATCGGTCAGAATGGAGAATTGGAGTTGTAAACCAACCCTCGGGTTGAAAAAAAAAAAAAAAAAAAAATTCGTTGTCATTTGGTGATAAAAATAAATTTATTATTTACCAAGTACATATATATTAAGTCAATCAGAGTTTCATTTTTATTATCTATGTATTACTATATATATATTTATCAACACAGTATGTTAACCTTTCTATTTTTAATATTTTTAATTTTTTTTATTTTCATTTTTTTATATATAAACCATAAACATACTTCAAACTTATCTTAGCGATTTTGTTGCAATGACATTTCAAGTGGTATATGAATTTTCGCTCGTGATACAATTAGAACTGAATGAACTTTGGAAAATATTCTTGTAATAACGTTCCATAATTTAAAATTTAACTAATTTCCGAAATTATCCCATACTCAGTAACTAAATAAGTCTTACTACTATTTAAATAGTATAGTTAACAAATACAAAACTAAATCACAAAAATCTCCTACCTTGCTTTAATAAAAAATAGTTGCATCTTAATTTTTTTGCAAATTATTTATTTGATAATAACATTTTAAACATTTGGCGTTTCCCACCAAACAGTTATAATACTTTCCAAGGTTGTATTCAAATACTCTACAGCACTGCCTATTGAAATGTTTTTTTCTCTTTTTAGTAGATTATTTTAAGCAATATATTTAAAAAGTGTCAAAACATGTGCTATACAATTTAAAAACTGTTTATTAATGTTTACTATTATATTTTTTGTTTTTATTACTTATTTTTATTTGTTGTGCCATAGTGTATAATAAAAAGATTAAATCGTATATTAACAATAAAATTACGGTGGATCGCAACTTCGCAAATGCACAACCAGCACAAGAAAATAATAATATATTACCCGATTAGAATAACTAGAATTGTATCCACCAGAGAGCGTGTCGTTAATCTGTTTTCCCAATAGGAAAATTAGTTTTGTACTTAAGTTCTTGCACGGATCGTGTTTTTTGGCCCAACCTAGCCCATCCCCTACTCATGAATTGACGGCCTGTCCTGACCCACCCGAGAACTTTCTATAAAAGCCCGGTTTAGCCAGACTTGAGTATTTATCATAAAGCCGTCACGCGCCCGGCCTATCCAATCAATGACAACTCAAAAATTTCCCGATTTGATCCAAAAATGTTTCATTTAAAAAAACTCGATTTAGCTCGAATATTCGTAAAAATATTTGTAAAATATTGAACTAGCCAAGCAATAGTTTGCGTTAAATTCGAAAATGTACTTATATTATTATGGGTAAATGGTAAATGGGATTGTGGGAATATTCCATTAAATTATCAAAGAATTCCCTAAAAACATATTTGATATTATAGTTAAGTATTTTTCGTTTAGAAATAAATTGAACAATCTTGTCTACAAATTCTTCCATCAATACTTGAGATCACAATCGATAAGTTGCATTCAGCAAAGAACTGGTTAAAGAATTGATAGCAATTACAAAATTTGAAATTTGTCATATACCTACCTAAAGAATAAAAAATATTAACTGGCTGTTTATATTGGTTGTGTTAGTGTTATTAAATCGAATATGTGTGATTGTGTGACTACTTTTTTTGAGTGAAATTTGATCCAGTAGGTATATTCCGCAGGGCCGTTTGCAATTCCCCCTCCCCCTCAAAGTTGTTTTAGTTGACCAAATCGTATTGTCAGTCGTCTTAATCGTGTGAAGGGCTATGCCCAATGTGAAAGTCTCAGTAATGGTTAAATTGATGATTTTTTTTTTCTTATTTACGTTTTTAAAGAAGTATATTTTAGGAAAATAAACTCTGCGGGCGGCCAAATTGTTAAAAGATATAAACTTTTTTTTTTTTTTTTTTATGCTCATAAATTAAACACACTACTTACAGCTAACGGCTAAGGTCTCCAAATTACAGAATTTCCCAACTAAATTTTTAAAACTTCGATGCCCACTGTCTTGAGACATATAAAACTCTTTACCACATAAAGCTTAAACGTATTAAAAATATCAAAATTTATTTTAATTTCATTATCCCAAAAAAAAAACTCATTTTCAACATAATATTATAGTTTTTCATCGAGATATAGTAACCATTTTCCTCTGGAGTATAATAACTGGACACTCAATAAAGCCATTCAACGTGTTCTTCAATGTTGGATACTTTCCAAGGAATAAATTTTAGGTACGTGGTATCTGTGCAATACTATATAGAGTCCACTTCATCGCGATACTTTACAGAAGAATCGTCTTCCCCTTGACCTCCATAACTCTTATTCTGGGCATGTCAAACTAAAATATACGTAACAATGTAATAATTAAAATAAAATGACGTTATACCCAGTGGTGATTCAGAAGTCTTGTAACCCAAATTATAATTGCGCATAATATATTGTCAAGTTTTCTACATAAATAAATTCAGCTTATTCTCTTTTCTTTTCGTCCAAATTATATAGTTTTATGGGAAATTATTAATTTTATTATCATTACATAACTCAACATAGAAGAAAGTAGTTATAACAATTAAGTTAAACCTAATGACCTACTTGTCGCACATACAATATTTTGATTAAACAGTTTCTATTATTTCCAAAAACCAGTGACCACTAGAGTGACTTAAGTCAACTAAATATTTACATTGGGATTCTCGTGAAATGTCTATCAAAGAAACCGGAAAACTTTTAAATTGTGACTAAGGATAGACGATACAAATGTTCAATTTCTCCACAACTATACGATACTCAAGCTTTATACCAATATATATTTTTACTGTCAACTTCGATACTTTGTGAAAATTCGACTATTTTATTTTGCTCTTCGCCATTTAAAATTTAGCATTAAAACCCCAGATAAAAGATCATGTACCCAGTTAAAAGTTAGAATAAATAATAAACAAACTTTTTTATTGCCCTCCTCCCTTTGAAAAATCCTGGCTACACCACTGGATATAAGTACCTATTTAGCCCGATCAGCATCCACATCGACCCCACCTAAAGAATATTTCTATTACATTACTCTTACAACTAATGATTTCGGATAAATTCGTTTAGCAGTTTGAACATTATAAAAATAATGATGATTTTTATTTGAGTATGACAATTACTGTTTCCACTCGCATTTTTAAATGGTCCAAAGGACCCCGTTTTTGTAATCCGTGGTTTTTCTTTATGAATCGGTAGGTACTGACAAACTACCTATTTAATATACAATATATTTTAATTAAATTATCATATAAGTACTAAATTATGATTTTATTATTATCATTGGTTTTATTTTTATTTATCGACCCTTTGCGTTATTTACACTATTAATTATTTGACAACAAAATAAATTAAAACATAATAATTAGATATTTGAATAGCTAGTGACACAGAGCATTATACACAGGTGCGTTATCCTGGCACCCTCGCATTGAAATTTTAGGTAAAAAATAGAATTGTATTATGTTAATTATTATATAACAATTTGTAACCACAAAAAAAAATTGTGTAACCTACTCTGGACTCAACAAACTTGGTTTTTATATTGGGGTACCTTTGTTTTATAGACGCCGCACTATTTCTATATAGACCATAACAAAAATCATAATATTATATTACAAAATTAGAGAAACGCAATATTTATACACTATAGAATACAAAATTATCTAAGTTCAACAATTATATATATATATATATATAATAAAACATATTATATATATTATTTATTTTGCTAAATTGTGTTAGAGTCAAAGCAAAAGCAGATCATAGTTTCTAGGACCCGTTTTTAATAAATAGAAAACTTTTTATATTGGTTTCTAAAGGTCGGTTAGTATAGTAAGAAATAGCTAGCCGACTGTTCCCTAACTGGATAAGATTAGGTATTGACAATCCCTCAATGAAAAGGAGACGGTATCACTCAATTCCAAACAGATCACTGACATAAGCTACAGTAACAACACTGTAAACAAACAATTATTATATTATTGGATATGAAAAATTACACACATAGATAATTTTTTTAAAAAAGAGCTTTAATTGTATAATAAAATAAATTAATAATAATAATAGTATTGACAAGCTGAAGTTTGTTATTCGCAGCAAAATGTTCTGGAAAACGAAAATATTATGCTCAACGTACAACAATAATTATTTTTAAAAAATATTACATAATATGGTAATAGATTAAAGGAAATATAAAATACATATATATATATCTAAATATATAAAGGTAATAAAAAAATATACCTATTATGTAAAAAAAAATAAAATAATAATAAATTTATAAGTACCATTTGTCTTAGTCTAAATAGTTTGTATAAAAGTCTTATGAAAATATTTTACAATGTACAAAGTTTTTAAAATAATAATTATTAATTTGTAATATAATTACATTTCAAAAATTGTTTTAAAACTAATACTCATAGTAATCATCTACCCTGTGTTTTTCGATATTACCACTAAGTGTTGGATCTGGTCGTCGTCTCTTGAAAAATCCTAATTTCCACAATAGCAACGTTAACAGTATTAGCAACAAAAGTCCAATTAATATTGCTAAAACATACATCCACCATGGAATTGGTTCATTTTCTTTCTCCAATAAATCTACTTTAGCAGTAGTTTCAACCTAAAAATATATTATAGAAGTGTTTAGTAGGTATATTATATATATTTTTTAAACTTAATTAAGTATATACTCTATTTAAAATGAGATCAGTAGTCGGCGCCGATATGTTTTCATTGGCTTTGGTCATATGACGTCAACCGGTTCCCCCACCAAGTTGACCACGGTACCGACCATAACGTACAAAATAATACACTACATCGCACTGTGAGCCGGTCACCGAGTAGGCACAATATATTTGAAATGATGTGTTTATTTTAGTTGTCAATACTATAATGATACAAAGCTCCCGTAAACTATAGCACGCGAGACAAAAGCATAGAACAAAGCCACGCCATTGCACACAAGTTGGCCACGGATTATTGATCTCATTTTGAATAAAGTATAGACTTGATATTTTTACCATCAATATATGAGTAAAAGTTTAATAAGAAACAATTTATTATAATCATATATGATCACATACGATAGTAAAAATTAAAGAAATAGAACACAATATATGGTTTAAAATTAAGTACAACAAATATATTGTATATGATAAATTTATAATGTTGTGTTATTTGCATGTGATTTTAATATTTAAAAGGTATTTTATCAATTTAAATTATTTTGAATTATAATTATGAAAAATAAATATGAATATTCGTGGTAATTTGGTGGTAAAAATCAATTATTTCATTAAATACATATATATTTAGTCAATCAGAAATTCATTTTTTATTCTTATTTTCACTATTTATATATTACTCTCTCTCTCTCTCTTTCGTTCTATATATATAATATAATATATTTACCAACACAGTTGTGATAAGCTTTGTATTTTTAATATTTTATTTTTATGTATAAATAAACAATAAACATACTTCAAACTCATCATCTGAACGATTTTGTTGCAATGACTGTTCAAATGGTATATGAATTTTTGCTCGTGATACAATTTGAACTGAATGAACTTTGGGAAATTCTTGTAGTAACGTAGCATTCCATAATCTAAAAATTAACTAATTGTTAAAATTTTCCCATACACAGTAATTAAATAAGTCTTACTACTATTTGAACAGTAGAGTAAACAAATACAAAACAAAATCACAAAAATATCCTACCTTGCTTTAATAAAAATAGTTGCTTCTTGATTTTTTTGCAAATTATTTATTCGACAATAAAACTTTAAACACTTGGCGTTTCCCACCAAACAGTTCTACAAAATAAATGATTATTTTTAAGAATAAATAAACATAGCACACATATCAATTTGTAACTTACCATTTTAACAATTTCAAGATGTTTTCCATTCTCTATATATGTTTCAGATCCTACAACATAATTTTGTTCTCTTCGAATTCTATTACGGTAATAATCCGTATTATTTTTAATTAATGTTGTTGTTGTTTCTTTTGAGAATATTCTATTGTTTAAAGCAATATTCCCTGTACGAATACTGTCAAGTGGCATTTCTTGAATGCCTGGGCGCACTATTAAGCCCAATGGATTGACTTGTCCTTGAGACATATAACACTCTCCGCCACTTAAAGCTTAAACATAGTAAAATTTCAAAATTGAGTTTGATTTTATTGTCCTAAAATACTCACCTTCAACATATGGTTTTTCATCAAGATACAGTAACCATTTTCCTGGAGTATAATGACTGGACACTTGATAAGGCCATTCAACATGTACTTCAAGGTTGGATACCTTCCAGGGACCAGAATTAAATACTTGGTATGTGTGCAATACTCTAGATCCCACTTCATCGCGATACTTTACAGAAGAATCGTCTTTCACTTGACCACCATAAAACACTTGTTCTGGGCGAGCCAAACTAAAATATATATAACAATGTAGGTAATAATTAAAATAAAACTGTTATTATTTATTTAAGTTTTTACCCCTTTAATGATAATTCAGCCTGTTTGATTACATTAGTACGCAATATAAGCGGACTTTGAGGTTTGACTTCATGAGATGTTGAATTAGAAAATACAATGAACTCTAATTGATTTTCTGCATCATGAAGTCCTTTTGGATCAAAACGCAATTGAATGTTCGATACAGCTAATTTTTTAAACGGATTTCCAAGAGCACAAACAACCAATGTTTTATTGAATGGATTACAATCCACTTGCTTGGCCTGGATACATATTTCATGCATTTAATCTTACGAAAACTAACATAAAGTATTTAACTCACATCATCCAATTTTACAGTACCAATATAATTAAATGAATAAGGATGAGCTACAAATATTCTGCTTTCATATGCAGATTCATTATAATTATGTGCTGTTGTGTTTAAAATTATTTCAATGTGTTGGCCCATAACTAATTCATATTCATTAACTAAAAGAAAAACATAGTTTAAAAAATACCAATAAATTATAAAAAAATTAAAAAATTAATAAAAAAAAACATTTTTAAAAATTTCCAAAAGAAAACTTTTATGCAAACAGAATAGAATACATTGAATTTTAAAAACAAAATTTAATATTTAAATAAATATATATAGGTACACGGAGTGATTCTTTTAAAATACTCACCTAATTATTCTTATTTTTATTTTTGTTTAACATACTTATTTAAAAAGTTAGCATTTATTATTTTTTATCCTTGTTATTTTTTTAGGTTTTATACTTTTCGTAAATGCCTATATTCATACATTTATATGTGTTGTTAATATATTTATATATAAATCAAATAGTAAAACAGAATATATAGAGTATGAGTTTGGTGAAAGGGAACACAGAGGGAATAGGGAAAGGCTAGAAATAAAGTTAAGTGGGGATGTGGTGGGAGAAGTGGAGAGGTTCAAGTATTTAGGGTCCGTTGTACAGAAAGATGGGGGTTTCGAAG
>JAIPRL010000848.1:35530-60615 GCA_025469235.1 Pemphigus obesinymphae
AGACATTCCATCTGTCCGCTTTGCCCGATTATACTACGCATGGAACTATTCATTTAGTTGTAAATAATCAGATTGGTTTTACAGCTAATCCAAACGTTTCAAGATCATCACCATATTGCACAGACATCGGAATGGTGGTAAAAGCTCCAATCTTTCACGTTAACGCGGACGACCCCGAAGCCGTGATACGTGTCTGTAAAATCGCAGCTGAATGGAGGCACAAGTATAAAAAAGACGTGATAATTGATCTAATTGGCTACCGAAGAAATGGACATAATGAACTTGATGAACCTATGTTTACGCAACCGACTATGTATAAAATAATAAAAAAGACAATTCCTGTATTTGAAAAATACTCAAAAACTTTAATAAAAGACAATGTTGTTACTGCGGAAGAACTAAAAAATACCATTGATCATTATGAAACGATTTATGAAAAAGCATTTTCAGTTGCACAGAAGGAAACCCACATTTACAACGATGACTGGCTAGACTCACCGTGGCCAGAATTTTTTAAGAAAAACAGACATTTAGAGGTTTCGAAAACCGGAGTAAAGTTAGAGGTCTTAGAACATATTGGAAACGTATTTTCATCAATTCCGCATAACAATAACAAATTCGGTATTCATAAAGGTATTGACAGAATTTTCAAAATTCGCCAGCAATTGTTAAAGGATTGTTTTGTGGACTGGGCCCTAGCTGAAGCCATGGCGTTTGGGTCATTGTTAAAAGACGGCGTTCACGTGCGTCTGAGTGGTCAGGACGTCGAGAGAGGGACGTTTTCGCATCGCCACCACGTACTTCACGATCAAAACGTCGAGAGTTCTACGTACAGGCCACTATGTCACTTATATCCGGAGCAAGCACGGTACACGGTGTGCAATAGCCCATTATCGGAGTTTGCCGTGGTTGGTTTTGAATTGGGTTATTCGATGACCAATCCAGATGCACTGGTATGCTGGGAAGCTCAATTTGGAGATTTCAACAACAACGCTCAGTGCATTATAGACCAGTTTATCAGCTCGGGCCAAGCGAAATGGACGAGACAATCGGGGCTCGTGATGCTGTTACCGCACGGATACGAGGGTATGGGACCAGAACATTCGTCGGCCCGGCTCGAGAGGTTTCTTCAAATGAGCGCAGACGACCCAGACGTTTTCCCCGAATACGGTGATATGTTCGCGGTTTGCCAGTTACAAGCGTCCAACTGGATAGTCGCGAATTGTTCCACGCCCGCCAACTATTTCCACATTCTCCGCCGCCAAATCGAGCTGCCGTTCCGCAAACCGTTAATAATCATGACGCCCAAATCTTTGTTGCGCCATCCGGAAGCCAAATCTCATCTGTACGACATGACCGAAAACACGGAATTCTTACGGGTCATCCCCGAGAGCGGTGTGGCGGCCGAGTGCGCCTGTGGCGTTACCCGCCTGATATTCTGTACGGGAAAAGTGTACTACGATCTAACTAAAGCGAGAGCGGAACGGAATCTATTGGAAACCGTAGCCATTTGTCGCCTGGAACAAATATCTCCGTTTCCATTCGACCTGGTGGCCATAGAATGTGATAAATACACAAACGCCACTATTGTGTGGACCCAAGAAGAGCCAAAAAATCAGGGTGCGTGGTATTATGTACAAGCTAGGTTACGGACCGTGTTGAATGGAGCGGATATTGTTCGTTATGCCGGTAGACCGGTCGCAGCTTCGCCCGCGTCCGGTAGCAAGGAACAGCACATTGCTGAAAAAAATCAATTCCTTTTTTCAGCGATGTGCACTTAAAACAGTCATCTATGAATGAAATGGTTCTACGTATCTTTATTTAAATTTTTCAAGAAACATATATTAATTTCTAAAATAAAAATGTTTGTTTTTCTAATTATTGTTTTTTTTTTTAGTTGAGTTTTGAAAACACTGTTCAAATAAATAATATATTTAATTGAAAATTTAGAAAAATTAAGTAAAAGAAATATAATAATGACATTAAAAATATCCTACATGTGAGACCTTATTGTGGTGAATTCATAAATGTGAAACGTTTTCAAAGTTAACATACGTATTAATATAAACACTCTTTTATCGGAAACTCGTAATAGCGATGTGAGTAAAGATTATTCGCAAAATAATGTTCTTGGTTATTGAAAATATTCTCGAAAAGATTATAACCTGAGAATATTCTCATGAAGTACCAAAAACCTGTGAAAATTACATATTAAAACTTTATAATAAAATTTGGTCAGAAATCCTAATGGTTTCTATGAATCTCAAATTAAATATAATCATAATTCATAACGATAAATAATAAAAATGAATCGTATTGCTGAGATTTCCGGTAGAATTGGAATGAAAACATGCTCTATAAACAACATAATTAATAAAAATAACAATAAAATGATAAGTGATAATAATAATTTTTGTGACAAGATATTTCTTTAAATCGTACTTATAACTGTAATTAACCATGAACCATGGCTACACAGAACACTAGGATATACACTAGTTCGTAAAAAATTATTAATATTTTATAATAATAAATAATAAATATTAATAATAAAATAATATAATAATAAATATTTTAGTTTATTTTAGTAGAGAACATATAAAATACGTTTCTAAAATTACATTATAATATAGCATAGGGTAAGTGACGGTTGTGACCATTGCAACAATTGTGTGGTCATTTGAGTTTTATATTATTATTCATTAATAATTTCGAATTCGATTATTATTATTTTACAATTATGGTCATAAGATTAATACTAAAATTAATTATTTTTGCATGTTGTTGGTAAGAGGGGGAGGGGAAGACCGAAAAAGAGATGGGGGGATGTAATGGCGAGTGATATGAGGAAGGTGGGAGTAAGTGAAGAAGATGCGGGAGATAGAGTTAAGTGGAAGTGTAGGACCAGGGTGGCCTACCCCAAATAGTTGGGAGAGAAGGCGAAGGAGAAGAAGATAAATCAAATAAGAGGTGTGTGGAGCAACAGAAAATATAGAAAATATTTTTATAGTACCTAAACTTCCTCCACCGTTCTAAAATTTAAATGATAATAAATACTTAACTGTTGGTTCAATATTTAATATTGATACATCAGAATGTCTAGTAAAACTTTTTTTGTTACAATATCAAATTAAAAATATAGGTTACTAATTTAAAAAAAAAAAAAACTAAAATATAACAAGGATAAAGAATAATAATAGTTCTAACTTTCTATAAAAATCTAGTGATAAAAGTATCTTATATTTACAAAAAAACAAAAATTAAAAAATATAATAATTTACCCGATGTATTAGGTAACAGTAATTCAGCTGTCACAATAACTTGACTTTCACATTTATCATTATTTCCACAATCCTTGTGAAATGTAGCAAAGAATGTTTTTTCTGCTTGATTTTGATTTAATACAGGCAAATCGGCTAATGATGGTACAGGATCTCCAGGTTTTAGAACTGGAACATCATTTTGTATCAGTGAATATGAAATGCGCAAAGCTATTGGAGATTGGATATCAATGGTGTTCTCCTATAACATGACCACATTTTAATCTATAAACAGTTAATATAAATTATTAAATAATTGTAAAAATTAAAATACCTTGATATATGCGGTATGTATTTGACATGTCATCTTTTTATTATGGTCCACAGAAACAATATTTTCAATTATTTGTGATTTTGTCGTATGATCTGCTCCAAACCATATCCTTGAAAACTTACGCCCTTCTTGAAATGTTTCGGCTTCTAATTTATATCTTAATTGAACACCCCATTCACTACCAGATCCCGCTATAACCACGGATTCCAATGAACAACATGTTTCAAAAGTAAAACTATACCAAAAATTATTTAATATTTGTTAATACAATATAATAAGCAAAAGTCAGTTGTAAAATATTGTAGGTTTACCAAGTAACAGAAGATGTTTTGTTTGCTGAACATCCTGATTTTGTGGGGTCAATGTTGCGAAGTTTTTCTGATGGACCAACAGTAGTGGTAATGTTTACAATTGGCCGAGCTCTAATTAAAATGGCCATATCACTCTCGTAAGCGCCAGATATTAAATCTGGATAACCATTTTGATCTAAATCTACCCCGTTACCACTCAATGAATATCCCAATGTGCGTATTTCAAGATTATTTACCTTCAAATCTTCAGCTTTAATTATCTAAGTATAATTATTTGTTAAATTTATGTCTTTTAATGATTCAATATAAAATTGTACACATACTTGTGAAGGTTCAATGACTATTCCAAGGGCTGATCCTTGATACACATAAATAACTCCATTACCTTCATATGGCGCTCCAATGGCAATGTCATCAAACCCGTCTTTGTTTAAATCACCTAAATTGGTAATTGCGAATCCAAATCTAAAAATTTTAAGTGAATACTAGTTATATATTTTTTATATGAATAATACATTTATATAGATTCAAACCTGGATTCTGGTTTTCCAACAAGTTTAATTGGCAGTTTACAATCAAAACAATGATTTTCGTTGTTCATGTAAATATAAACCGCTCCACCAGATTCTTTGGTGAAATAAAAAGGAGCACCAACTATTAAATCTGGTTTCCTGTATTAAATATTCATATAATATATTTACAAAACTATAAATTATGCCATTAAATAAACATTCACATTTCTTTCTATAAGATAATTTTGGGTAAAGCTCGGTATAAGATATATAACTCTATTACTGTCAAAATCAAAATTTTGGACATTTTATTATGTCATCATATATATTATTTCAGTAATATATTATAGTAACCATTGCAACTTTATTTTTAATTTTCCCATTTATAAAAATGTTGTCTTAAAAACAATAATATCAACAATAAAGAGTTAAGGTTTTATGATTGCATACTTTTATCCGTGCAACCCTGCTGGACTGCAATAATTTAATATTCCTTCTTTCACATTTTTAGTTATAAAATTTTTAGGATACTTTATAATTATATATTGAAGTTGAAAATTTAAAAAAAAAAAAATATTTACTTAGATATTTAATTTAGAAATTTCAAATACCAGTGATCCCCAAATCATAGCGATTAATGGTTGCCAGTTATTTTCATCAAGGTGATTAGCAATATTATGTTCAGATAACTTTTTCACAATTATTATAAAAAGTATATAATTCAAATTTGTTTACTCAAAAATATAAACATTATACAGGCGAAATAAATAGTTATCAGTTATGAACATGTGAATTTGGTGGGGAAATTTGGGTATTCCTTATAATAGAAAAGTAATTTTATCTTAGAAACAATCATTTTTAGATTTTTTTTTCTAAAATGAAATATTTTTGCCTAGATGTCTCTGTAAGTATTATATTACACATATATTTGTTTAAGATATTATTCGATGGAACGTATATATATATACGCCTAGTTTGTGCAGCACATTTAGCCCAGACGTATATATATATATACACCTAGTCGTGAAAGGGTCAAAAACTTGATCTTAAAAACACAACTGTAAAATCAAAAAATTACATTTGAAAAGTTCCATCTAGAATGATAATTCGATCAAAGAAGCTCTTTACTTCAAAACTTGTACAAGACTCCTTCTACCCAAAAAGTTGTTTCCAGAAGTAAAAAAACCAACTCACTTATCCCCATTGAGATCAGCAGTTGCTATTTCATAGCCAAAACTAGAAGCAAATTGCTCTCCGCTAATCACAACTTTAACGTCCATTACATTTACAGGTGGTCTTAATTTAGTAAAAAGTACGACTTGACCTGTTCCATTAGCACGTGGTGCACCAGTTGCGTATACCATTGTTAGCTCACCTAAAAAGAATGCAGCAGTAGTTGACATACCTAAAAAAAATTTTTATTTTTAATAATAGAAAACTAATATGTTATAATATATTAAACAACTAATACAATTACCTAAATAACTATAAGATTCAACAGGAGAAATCTCAGCATCTCGTACAGGACTGTAATACCAAGTTTTGTCTCTATGTAAAAAGTTGTCGGATACACTGATTGTAAATATGTTGCCTTTCCAATTGTATGACCCAGGGGAACCAATAACAACACTATCATCTTCTAATAATACACCACTAGTTCCAGCTTGACAATAACCAAATTGTGCTTGACTCCTAAAAACATTTATAAATGAATTATTTTATATTTTATAAAAAAAAAAAAAAACCATACCTTTCTGTCTCACGGCCTTTACACGGCTCCCAACACTCAACAAAATCCAAGTGTTGTGTCAATGTATAACAAAGTCCTTGTCCCCATTGGTATTCTTTACCACGATTAATATATCGATGAGCACATACCTAAAATGTTTATTAGGTAATAAATTAATTTTAATTATGTAGTAGAGCAATAAATTATTTCCTAAATAGTATACTAATTTAAATTACATTTAAAAGTTCAAAAATATTTATAATATATTTTATTAATACCATAACTTTTCCACCACGTCCTTGACTGCGTACTAAAACGCCTAACCATTGGCCATTTTTAATTTCATCATCCATTGGTGGTGAAAGCTTTATAGAATCAATAGCTATAGAAAACAGTCAAACTAATTAAAACTAAACTAAAATATTAAAACACATTTGTATATCTGCTAGATCATTAAAGCGTATTAATATCTACTGTGTACAATATTTCAATAAAAAAACATGTATGACAAATTTGAACAATTGAAATGCAGTAAAAATATCATGCAAATTACAATGATAAAATTGATGACTCCTATTTAACCCGTCAGTGAAAGCGTTCTTTTTCATGACGCTATTGGATGTGTCTGTGTATCGTGCTCCTTATGGCTTTTTTGAACATTTTACAAAGGGTTTAAGACGATGCCACTACCTCTATTTTTAAGGGGTTTTGTATAGGCAATTTTTAAAAAAAATTTAATAAGTACAAAATGTTTAAATACATTTTTAAAGTATTCTATAAATAGTCTCATATCTGTACCACTTTTTATTGTTGTATAATCACAACTATTGTTTAAATACATGTTTAAGAAAAACCAACGAAAAAGCATTTTACAATGATTTTAGAGTTTTAAAGACGATATAATAATTAAAGAACAATTATTTGGATACAATAAAATAGGCATTTTACCTTTTTCTTAACATATAGCACAACACTGAATGTATAAAATAAATTAATTTTAGTTTTTAAATCACTGAAACTTCTTTGCTAATTAAATTTTACAAAACCCTTATGAAATTATCTCCAAAATATTATTTTCTATTAGATAACTCTGAATTACATTAAGAGGTTAGTTTGTATAATTTTTATGGACATGTTTTACTACTAAAAATCATTGGTGTGGCATCTTCTTAAATAAAAATTAATTAAAAACAACAAATTCAAGTTTTAAATGATAAAACTTTATTAAGTTACTCAGTTCTTCATTAAAAATTATATTATTATATAAATTATAGACCACACAATAACAACTATGTAATTATTTTAACCTTCAGTAATATTTTAAAATTTTTTAACTGTAATTTTAGTTTTTTTTTAAGTTAATCATAATTTTAATTATAAAAATTAGTTTTTCATAATAGTTAATAATCATAATACAAAGTTCAACTGGTAGCTAATAACTTTAACCATCAATTTGAAATTGGCAAATTAATAAAATTATATTTAATATTGTTTACTTTGGATATATTACGCATATATCTATTGAAAATATTTATAGTTTAGATTAATTAAGTAGTAGTAAATAACTTATAATAATAATTAATAAGTAATAAATAAAATAATAAACCAGTAATATACACATCACAACCAATTACAGATTAATGAAGATTATTTTCAGACTATGTACATAAAAATACAATTTTAAAACACATTAAATTAAATGATATTCACATTATAATAATTTATGTACATAAGTCATAAATGTATAATAAACTACAAAAATGTGTAGTTTTAAGATTAAAGCTCGACATTTTTATTCAAGGAATAATAAAACTATAATTAAAAGAATATAATATATGGTTTTGTTATATGAATTTTGTGTGAAAAAATAATACCAATTAAGCTAAAAGAAAGTTAAAATATGATATAGTGAGACCAGAAATGTTATATAGATCAAAATGATGACTAGTCAATAAAAACAATAAATAGTAATATAATATAAAACAATAAATAAACAGAGAGTATACCAGAAATTATAATTTTAAAGTAAATATGTGGAGTCATTATAAAGGATAGGATAAGGATTGAATACATAAAAGATTATACTGCACTGTAGTGTGTATCAATAATAGATAAAATAAGATATTATGAGGAAAATATAGGAAAATCAGATAGATAGACATCATTGATAAAGATATGAGGACAGCATAAACATATAAAATGTGGAAAATTAGATTGAATAGTAGTTGAAAGGCTAGGTGCCACCAAAATGAAAGCAAAGGAGAAGAATACATGTTGATATGATATTTATTCTAGACATTTGAAATTTTCATACATTTTATTACATTTTAGTACAATTTATAGTATTTTAAAATGTATATATGACTAATGTAAATATGCATTAAACAGAGACATTCCTTATTTTGTGGTCTTATCTTAGTATCCCACTATAATGAAAAAAAACTTATAAACTATAGTCAAGAACATGAAAACTGAGAGCTGGCTTTCCATTCTGCATGCTGACATGCATAACTATTTTATACTGCAAACGCGAACTTAAAACCAGTAACCTGTTTTTTCCGAAAACCAGTTAAAAACCCCTTTTTTGAGAACCAAAAGCCGAATCCCTATTTTTATTTTTAAATCTAAAGAACGGTCATCATCGGTAACTGAAAATTATATTTTGAGGTTTTAAATTTACCAGTAATTGTTTTATATCATTACTGATAAGTTTAATGGAACCGATAATCCATGTTGAAAATAACGAAAAAAAAATGCTAACCCATCTCCAAGATGCACAAAAATTAATATTATATATATATATTTTTTTTTTTTTTTATAGTTTTTAATTAATAATTATAACAGAAAAAAATTATTATATTATAAATATTATTTGTTTTGTTTATCATACTTTTATCATTTATACTTAGAATTTATATTTATAACAATTTAATCTTTATTTTATAAAAACTTACATCTATTATATTATAATATGATATTTATTTATTACATTTTAATAGTAGGTATCTATATAATATATGTTCTTAAGTCGTCCCTAATTATACTGTTATAGCTGGTGTAATCAAATTAAATTTAAGATAATGAAAATTTTTAAATAGTTGTTATTTATTGTTATTATTTTCTACTTCCCATCAATTTTATCATATTATGCTATTCTTTGTACTAATGTGGTCAGTTATAAGTTATTATTTACGTATCATTACAATGATAAAACTTGTTAAATTAAAACAACATGAAAAATCCAGTATTATATATGTTTTTAAAATATGATTATATAAATAATCAAAGTGAGTGTTAGGTCTCTAAATGTAAAAATGTCATCAGTTTACTTTATCATAGTTTTAATAATCTAACAAATATTCCGGGATCAGAAATCATCTAACAAAAAGTTGAAAATTAAATATTATAAAGGTTTTTTAAAGCCTATTGAAATTGTAATTAATTTTTTTTTAATGTTAGAAACGGTTTAAGACCGGTAACTGGTTATGAGAAGTAGGAATTGGTTTTAAACCAAGAAACGATTATCCTAAAAATTAGGAAGCGGTTTTTAACCAAGAGGCAGTAACCGCATTTTTTTTTTAAATATTCAAACTGTTTATCAATATATGGGTATATGTATTTAAAGTACCGCTTAATACTGATTAACAGTTCTCAAAATATTTACCGTTATTTTTAGAAGCGATTTTAAGCTCTGCTAAAAAGTAAGCTTTTTATAATACACATTGGTAAACAGTAAATATTACTGAAAAATTACTGTAAGGTGCAGCAATGGTCAGCAATCATTTTTTATGTTCCCAACTATGCATAAAATGTCTCATAATTTGAAATATAATACATTATGTTCAAATACATTGTTTTTAAATAATTTTTCAAAATATTATCATGTTGTTTTTTTTTTTTACTAAACTATTGTTATGTTTGTTAACAAATTAAATTTTATTGTATTTAAAACATACATAATTTTATTAAAATTAAAATATTGGATTTTATAATTTATTACAGCCATGTTTGTATTGATACAACGAAACAAAAATATTATATTTTTAAAACAAAACGCAAACAGTTCAAAAACAAAACGAGAACATTTGTGGACATACTCTTAATACATATTTTGTATTTTAAGAGGGAAATAATATTGTCTGACAAAAAAATTTTTTTAAGTACTATATTTTTAAATAATACAAAAATTGTTGTGAGTAAATACAATACAGAAAATTAAAAAACTAAATTCCTAGTATTTTACAAAAGAAAAAAATTACATTGTAAATAATAATTATTTACAATCTAATTAATTTGTAATTATTATAAATTAATGTCATTATTTACTATTTAATTATTTTTATTTCTGTACTTTTAATTTAAAATCCTGCACCCTATACATGAAATAATTTTTAAATGTTTAAAACATTTTATTTCAAAATATATATATTCAACACAAGGTATTCCATACCAATTAAGAAATGTTTAGTATAACATTATGACATAATTTCTAATGAAATCAAATCTTTAATGACTAATCTTACATTATTACTGAACGTGTTAAAAACCAAGGTCAAACATCAAAATGAATCACCAAACTGAAATAAAATATTTGTAACGTGCATACAAAGATTGGCCATATCTTCAAATAAAAAGTAATAAAAATATGTACATGCATTTCACATGCCATTCAAAAACACATTATTGTAGTATGCTATAATCAGCATGATATACTATTCAAAAATGTTTTTTTTTCTTACAAGCATAAAGCTCTTCATCAAGGTGTTGTGTATAACACTGTGCAAAAATATATTTACAATAATAATGTATTTATACCGTTAAAACTTTTTATTATTGGTAGTTATTTAATACATTAGAAATATTACTGTGTCTCATAAATTAAATATATGATATCATATAATATATTATATATATATTTAATTTATGGCAATACTAAAAATATTAAGTGTTTGCAAAAATTAATTAAAAAAAAAAAATAAAAAATATCGCAATATTATAAAATATAATGAAATAATAGAAATTTCATACAAAAATTTAAGTCATGCGATTTTCAAATGTATTTTCCAAAATATGATCAAGGCCCAATTAATGATTGTAGAATTTGACTAATTTAAGCAGTATTTACATGAGAGCAATGCTTGTTATACGACAATCAAAATAACATCCAAAATATAATATAGGCTTTAATAAATTATGTTATAATGCAACACATAAAATACTAAAATGCAAACTGCAAAAAAAAAAAAAAACCATGAACAAACACAAAAAATTACCATAATTACTTCACTTACAAGGATCATATCGTCCATTACTGGGGTCTGTTTTAAAAAATAAAATAAAATTCATTATTATTAACTTAAAAATTTGTTTAATTTATACCTTGTTATAACTATTCATAAGATATTTTTCAAGTTTACAAATTATTAATTCAACTCTCAATTATATAGTATAATAACAACTATAACTATAATGTAAATAAAATCTTAATTACCAATAATTTTCTTACATTTTAGCTAATTAAACATTTTAAACGAAAAATAAACTATTACAATTTAACAAATAATAGGTATAGTATCAAAATATTAAGTTTTCAATATATATTTTTAAACAAAATCTTCCAAAATTAAAAATATTATTGACTTACTGCGTTTTCCATCAGTTACTACTTGTGTGCAATCATCATATAATGAAGTCAATGGACATTTCCACAATGCCCCAGATTGGTTTGTTCCAGGTTGTAGATTCTGATCTAATGGAGCCCCAACCAAAATCCTAATAAATATTACCAAATAATGTAAATATCGGAAAGTATGAAAACATTGTAAATAAATTACGCATATATATTAGTAGTGTATTTGTAGACTTAGAATATACAGTTTCATGTCAAAATATCTCTACTATACTAAAATGAATATATTTTTCAATATAAACTAAACATTATAGTAGTAGGTATTCATTACATTAGTAATCTAGCGTTATGAGTTTTACCTATAGGTTAACCTTTTAAATATTTAATTATTGAAAAACTTATTGGAATTGTCATAATATACTTACTATTTATTATAAGTTATAACGTATGAAATAACTATAATACAAATTTAAACTAGTCAATAAAACAAAAAATTATAGGTTAAGGCTCATGGAAAATTTGTTAGACCCAAATAAAATGTATTACCAAATACCACTTACAACACATTAAATATTTCATTTTTTTTTTTTTTTTTACCACATTAAACCTATTAAATATATTCATTTGTTATAAATCATTACATACAATAAAAGAATAATAGAATAAGCAACAATAGGTATTTATTATACCCTTTTGCATGCCTATAATTCAATCGTTAAGCATGTAAAGTATATCTACCCATTTATAAACGCATAAGGTTTATATAAAACTAAACCAAGATAGTACTAAAAAACTAGTTATTTACTCAAAATTCTAAAGAAGGAATTTAAAAATTTGAAATTTTAAAGTATGTATTTTACTATTATAATATAATATATTATACATTTTTCAAAAATATTTAATAGTTTATTTTTATCAGAAGAAATTGGTTCTAAATTCAACATAATATCCACTAGTATCTTACTCCATGAGCAAACTCTTACCATCCCCTACTGACCAGATTTTTTTCGCTCATCGACTAAAGGAGGCCAAAAATTGTTTAAAAAAATTCTGGATATGTACTTAAATTATAACTAGGGAATACAATCCTGGGATCACGATTATTTTATGGTTCCGTAAATCACTAATTCCGGAATTTTCAGGATCGCCAAAAATTATTTCATATCATAATTTATTATATTATCATATTTATCGATATTTATTATTGTATAAAATTTATAAATTAATAAAATACTGTATTCTATACTCAATATTTGTTTAGTATTTATCGAAGCAGAGCATTTTCTAAGAAGTAGCATGTAGGCAATTAACTATGAATGAAATACTGACGACGTGTAGTGTCTATATTTAAAACTGAAAAGTTAATGTCTGTGAATCAAATTCTTATCTTACATTATCCACTAATCTAAGGCTAAATAAGCAAAAGTAAAAGAACCATTGTAGGATCAACACAAAAAAAAAATGATTTGACTAAAATTATTAAAAAAGAAATGAATCTATTTGAAAATGGATCAACTCGTGGGCATCATTTAGAGTTAGCATTTAAGTATTTAATGTCTTCTCCCCCCTCCTACTAGGATCGAATTAGAGTGTACATTTTCAGCAACAGCCTATATTGGAAATAAGCTGAGAAGCAGCCTGGGAGATGGAACATCTCTACTATTCCTGCGTTCATATTTTCAAAATAAGTAGAACATTTAATTGTAATTTATAATAAGATTTTTTTTTATAATAATATAAATAATTAAATAAATAAAAAATCGTGCATAATTCTTTTAAATATTTTCTTACTAAATTTCGGGATAATCCCGGGATCCTGGGATTAATAATAGCTAAATATCCTGAAATCCCGGGATCGTAAAATAGGGCCGGGATTGTAACCCATAATTACAACACAAGAACCACATAAATTGAAACTTAAGAAATTATATACTATATAGGTAGCTGCTATTAAAGATAAAAAATAGTCTGGTCAGTAGGAGGTGGTAGTACTTCGTTAGTCAGATGTCGGTAGGGATGGATGCACTTTTATGGATCATTGGATAGGATACTCTTGATAGATATATTGAATTTAAAAGCAATCATAAATCATTGCATTAGATAAAACAACGATTCAGAGTAAAGTTCAGTATTTATAATATTATTAACATTATTAAAATAAAATAAAATTACATTTAACCTTTAAAAATCAATAAAAAAAAAAAAGTTGCCACAACAACTAAGTACTTATTTGTTATTTCCCCTAAAAGTATAAAATAGTGCATAGTTTTACACACAGTTTTTATTTACACAAATCATAAAATTACCTCATAAAAGTACCAACTAGAACTAATTCTCTACTTATTTTTAACTTACAAATTCTAAGTCGTACTCGACTTCATGTGGTCAATAAGTTAATCACAGAAAAAGAAAAAAAACATTATTGTAAAATCAATAGCTTCCTCACTATACTCAGAATCTAATAAAACAAGTAGTTTTCCAAAATAAATTACTAGAACTTAATGGTTTTTGGATTTATATGGAGAACAATTACGTACTTGGAGTTTTTATCATCTGCTACTGGTACTAAAATTGCTTTAGTTGTATACGAAACATTAGAAAATTGGTATTTAATAGACAATGTAAAAGGATTTGGTTTCAAATCAAGCACAGGATGAAATAAGAATTAAAGATACTTGTACCATATTAGAATACAATATAAAGACAAACACATTTTGGATGTCATATTTTAGTGTTGACTACTTTAAATTATTTTAATGACAGTTTTTACAAAACGGTAAATTAACAATTTCAGGGCCAGATAGGTATCCCATTATTAAAAATATTTCAAAATAATTGGACTAAAATGAATGTTCGGGATTTTATTCCAGGTATTACAAGCCCAGGAATAAATTAAACTTTTGGTGAACATATATAATAGGTACATATCATATTTTTATAAGTATGTAAATGTTATTTCTAGAATAATTTTTTGAGATGATTACCATGAACTTTTGCAGATAAAAATCTATCTAAAAATAATTGTTTTGGAGATATTCCTTCATCTGGAAGAATATATCTTAAAAGAACCACGCTTGTATCACATAGGTAGGTGGATAGAAAAAACATAAAGTATATTCTTTAAAAATAGTATTATTTTGAACAGACAATAAATTAACAAATTACGAGGAGAAATTGCTTTTTAAATAACATTTTTACTGTAAAGTACTATACTGAACACTGGAGAATTTATGTATCAGAAGAAATATTTGCTCCAGTTTTGGATATCAAAATCTTACAAAGTTAAAACTGTATAAAGAAATTAAAAAAAGTGTAGCTGAAGTAGGAACTTATAACGAAATTTGTATAAACAATCATTTTTATTTAACTCAGGAATGTGTCACATATACACTATTTGACAAATCAATTACAGAAGAAACAAAATTAATGATGGATTAACAAATATTAACAATAGCAGAAGTAAATTTAGAAGCTGAAAATGATAGGTATGTAGGTACAATAAAAAATCTATCAATTCTGTCAAAGTTATGATGTTTAAATATTGATAAAATTATTTGGTGTATATATTCTACATATTAATGGGTATCATAGAAAGATGACACAAAAAACAAATGATAACTAAGAACATTATCTGTCATTCTATCTGACCATTTTTCAATAGGTATATTGATTTTTTTTTAAGATTAATAGTTATTTAAAAATTTAAAATAATAACAATAAATTATTATTATTGTATAAATTATTTAAATTATTAATTTATTGAACAACTCAAAACATGTAAAAATGCACATATTAAAAATTGGTTAGATAGACTACAGAGGTCACTATATAATATTGTTAGGTATAATTAGTTTCTTATTTCATATTTCTAACATATTTGTAAGTTAATAAAAATAAGAAATGCTAATGCGATTTTTTATTGATAATTTGTAGGGGTTATTGTAGAACATCAACTTGTGTTAATTATTTAAAAAATTGGTGGACACTTTCCTTAGATGTAACAAATTTCTGACTAACACTAATTAAATAAATTCAAAAATAAATGGCATGCTAATATATAATAATTAACATGATAAGGTACTGTTTGTGCCTAGTATGTGGAAGAATCCTAAATACACCAATGATATTGTAGATAGGTAGGTAGTAAATATTTCATTAATTTTATTGTGCTGTATGTATGTACTAGAATATTTTTAACCATGCATGCTTTTATTGCATTTGACCAGATTGACGTAATTTCTAAAATCTAGTTAAGGTTTAGTTGAGTTTGGTTGGACTACCAAAAATGGTATGGTTAAAACCTAAATTTGAAGAAAAGATTACCAAAGTTGTAGGTATGTGAATATAATTGAGGACATGTATAAAGGGGCAAGTACAAGAGTAAGTTGTTTTTATGGAGAAACTGAGGATTTTAGTATAGGAATGCACCAGGGTTTGGCTTAAAAGTCTCAAAAGTCCTTACTTATTTTACTGCTTTTTTTCCTTAGTAATAGATGAAATACAACGGATATACAGGTCTAGATATCATGGTGCATTCTATTAGCAGATGATATAGTGCTGGTAAGTGAGAGTAAGCCTTGAGGAAGTGGACAATAAATTCAAAGAAAGAGTAGAGGGATGATCTTGAAAGTAAAGTATTAACTTTCCGTTAGTTGAGCAATTTTTTATAACGTCAATAGTCGTGCAGGATACGATTGTACCCCACAGCAAATTTTGTAATTCAATAGCCTATCAATTTTTTACTCCACTAAGTATGCCATTATATTACGACACTCTTCTAAAATAAGATATTTTTTAATGTTTTCAGAAAAAAAATCTTATTGATGCTTTTTCAAACAAATCTTATATAAAAATTGTATTAAAAATAAATTTTTATTTTGAATCCTATTTTTAAAAATACCTAATCAAATTAAAAAAAATTGTATACCTAGGTACCTATATGAATATAATTATAGATATGTATTAAAACATGAATATAATAACAACAACAAAAATTATTGCGTTTTTTTTTATAAACACTTATAAATTGTTCATATAAAAATGTATAACACCAATAGTCACACGGGATACATATGTATCCCAGTCAACTGGTGTTGAAAAAGAGTGTACTATAATATAAAAAAGACCTAATCAAAAATGAAAATGAATAATATTATGCATAGGTACCTATATCCAAGAGGTATACAGAAATTGGATTATCATTAGTAATAATACAGTATGATTTTGGAAGAAAGGAATACAGGCCTAATAGGAAAATACAAATAATAAAGTTGAGTAGGGATAAAGTAGATGAGATTGAGAGGTTCAAGTATTTAGAATTAGTGTGAATGTAAAAAATGCAAAGAAATGGCACATATTTTATGTGATAAAAATATCCCAATTAAGTTAAAAGGTAAATTTTATAATAAAGTGGCGAGGGCTGCAATGATGTATCAGAATGTTGAGCAGCAAATTAGAAGATAGAATAGAGAATGAGTGTAGCAGAGATGAGAATGTTAAGGTAGATGAGTGGAGTGACTACAGAAAACAAAATAAAAAATTAGTATAAAGGAAGTAGTAAAGGAATGGCTTCCTGCGATTTTATTTTTTGAAGTGATTTTACCCATTACATTATTCATATAAATTTAGCTTGTTTACGGACAATGGGGCTGGTAAAAATGTTTGCTGCGTCCGATTTATAATTCTGCATATACCGTATGTATATATATATAATATACCTATATATATATAATACTACATATATTCTGCGTATACTGCATATACATTACCCATCAGTAATGTGCACGAATAAATAATAACAAATTTCATAATGAAGAAATGTGGCAAACGTCAGCGGTAATTTGACCGATTTGACTAGGATCTCTTAAACAAGACAAGACTGGTGTCTGTTGCACTCACCAACTTTTCTCTACTTCTCCCTTGATCTCGTCAAACGACTGATGTCCTGCCACAGAGTATCCGAAGTACGACTCCCTTGTCTGGCCCAACTTGACGATTGGCAATCTTGTGTCCAAGTTGAACGAATGGACCAAAATAACGGCATTGCACAGAAGCAACAACAATGTCACCGGTAGATATGGTTGCACGGTCGCCATGAATGTATGGCGGTGTGCGCGACGCGAAAACGAAGAAGTCGTCAGCAGATGGATAAACAATATAAAAAACAACAAATTACGAAAATCACAAATAATTCGATATAACGGTATAGGGACGAACGTCCCGAGGAACACGGTCAACAACCTGTGATAAACCTAGATGTTTTATTATTATTTATTGTGTAGATCTAATCATTTTCTAATCACGGTGTGCCGTGTGACCGAGCGACGGTCGTAAACGTTATCAGCTGTTCCGATTGGACGGTTCAAGTGTCCAACGCCCGACGCATTGCCTTTTTTCGACTATAAAATTGTTTTATGATCATTTAAATTTATGTTAATTCATTATCTGTATTCTGTACAGTGCATCTTAAACTGTGTAAACAATTGAGTGCATTGTCTTAATTTTTTTTTAACAGGCGTAAACGATCACGAATCACGGCCATACCTATCAGCTATCGGCATTCAATCTACACAGTGGGGTATTTTCAACTTTTTTCTGGGGGGGATTCAAATATATTGAAAACCGATCATTATAATAACCCTTTATAATATATATATATATCAGTGGCGGCTCGTGGGCTTTGAAAGTGGAAGGGCGTTTAAAAATTATTAATTATTGGAAAGCATAGAATACAATAATAATTATGTAGGTACCTACCAATTTAAAAGGTATTTATTAAATCAAAATGAATAGGTACCATATGAAAAAACAAAAATATAAATATGTTTTACAGAAAAACGAAAATTATAAAATAATAAAACTAATTCTTATACGTTTTACACTAAAAATTTAAGCGTCTATCTTTCATTTCACTAAACAGGTCTTTCAAGTTGTTTTATTTCATTTTCTGTTAATATGATGGGTACTTACTGAATTTTTATCTATTACCTATATTATAATAATATAATATATATCAATAATAAAACAATAAATTAAATAAATAATAAAAAAATATTAAAAATACACGTTAACTTATTCCGTATTGTTCCGGAGTCCACATGCATGTCGGGCGATTATTCGTATCGCTCCGGCCACCGCATTATTGCCGAATTCTCCCTCTTATGTTTTTGTGTTTTGATCATATATTCATATGGTTATGACGGGCGACTGTCAACGTCGCTCCAGCACCGAGCGCTGTTCAATATACTCAATAACCGCGCAGATGAATACTATAGTAATTTCAACCGTGCTATTACCTACATATATTTTTAAACTCCGATTACCTCATAGTGTTTTCATAACAATGCAAAACAATATTTACTTTCCACAATAATATTTTGAAAAATGTGCATTAAAATGTAAACATATAAATAATCTTTTATGTTTAAATCAATATCTAACTTGTTAATAAGCAGTTTGTTACAATTTTAGAGGGGAGGGGGCGATCGCCCCATCGCCCCTACACACACGAGCCGCCACTGATATATATATATATTTTTTTATAATTAGTAATTATATAAATAAGTTTAATAAATATATTATATTTTACTATCTTTAGTGGCCAAATCGTTCAGTTGATAGACATAAGGAGATAGGACTATTAGTATAAACCACGATTTAAGATATATCTTAAATCGTGGTATAAACAGAGCCGTCCCGAGGGGGTTATTGGAGGGTAAAACAGTAAGTTCAGTTGGCAAAATGAAATTCAGTCGGTAAACAGTAAAAAGTCTATAACCTTTTTTTTTGCTTATTCACGTTTTGAATGAAATATTTTGATATTTTGTCGGGAAACTAATGCAGTAAGGAAGTATTTTTAGGAATTTTACGTTGGGCAAACTATAATTTATTAGGATTTTAGTTTGCAAAATGGAAAAGTAGTTGATTACCTTTTTTTTTTCGTTTTCCTATTTTTTGTTTTGAAGAGAAGTATCATATTTTTTTCAAATTTTCACCCCACCCCCCACACAAAAAAAATCTCTCTTCGGGATGTCGCCGAACATAAAAGTCCGTGCAATATTTTGGTAAATAGGTACCTAATTCTTATTTAAAATATTTCATTTGAATTTTAAATTTTTCGAAATTCTTAGTTTTAAATGCACTTAATTAAAAATAATTTATCATGAAATAGGTATCATAATATTATCAATGTTATATATTATATACATATATATATGTATACAGTGACTATTTTCAACTGGAGGGGGTGTCTAAATATATTAAAAACCAATCGTTAATATAATGATATTTACATGAATAATTTATATATTTTACTATCTTTAGAGGAAAAATCGCTTAGTTTACAGACAAAGGACTGTTAGTAATGGGGAGGGGTGGGGGAGAGGGTTGTAGGGTCCGTGCACTATTTTGGTAAAAACAAATAATACTTATTAAAAATATTTAATTAGAATTTTTAACTTTTCAAAAGGTTTAGCCTTAAATGCATTTAATTTTGATATTTTTAGAATATTTTGCATCACAAGGAAAAAATGTTATCATTAAGTACCTATCGATAAAAACGAGTGACAAAATAATTTAATTTTTAAATTCTTTTTTTTATATTCATAAATTTTTCCTAATTTTGTAATCGTGATATAAAAAATAATGTACACTAAATGGTGGTTTTATTTTTGGATCATTTTAAAATATTTATTTGAAAATTAAAAATATTTTAAGTTTAATATTTAGGCATAAGTATACCTGACAAAAAGGTTAACAATCTTCGACAGAAATACCACATGAAGAAAACAAACTACAGCTAGGATATTTTAAAACTGATTATTTCTTAGTTTAGTAATAAATGAGAAAAGTAGGTACCTACCTAAAAACTACAGCCTAGTAATAATAATAATACAGTTAATTGAATTTTGATTACTACAAAACTCCAATCTCATTTATAAAATAATTTTAAATCGTTAATACATTAGGTGGAGGCTGAAATATACATTTAAATTTTAAAATATTATTATGATTTAAACTTTAAAATATAATAATGTTATAAATGTATTAAAAAATACAAAACAAAAAATACGTATAGGTACTCTGTGATCATTTTAAAGTGTTTAAAACCAACATTTTCGGATTTATGAGGAAATAACCATTATTTTAAACCATCTTTTTCTTTATTTTTCGATGGTTTTTTCTGATGCGTTTTTAAAAAATCAAGAAATAACCAGTGCTCGAAATAGAAAATTTTACGAACCTGAACGCTATAAATATAGTAGGTACCTACTCATATGTCTTTTTATTTGTAAAATAAAGTTTTTTTTTTTTGCTCATAAACTAATTAACAACTATAAATATTAATCCAATTATTTCAATTTTTTTTCTAGTAAATGTAAAGAATTTGAATTTATAACGATTGAAACACTATTTGCTATTCAGTTTTCCCTCAAAATTAACAATTTGATCAGAACAACGGTGATAACAAGTAGAGAGAAATATCTTTGATTGCTATTTAATAATTATTGTTCTCAATATCATGAAATTACAGTGACATAATATTAATAGAAAGAACATACTTTCCATTTTTTTTAATAACTAAATATTTTTTACTGTCTAGAATTCTTAAATATTAATTTTTAACAACCGGAACGGATGCAAAGGCTAATATTACGAACCAGAACGTCGTTCCGGGGCGTTCCGGTCCATTTCGAGCACTGGAAATAACCTCTTCAAAGTACCATGCTGACAAAATTTGAAGCCAAAAATAGGTTACGCATTAAAAAATTAGACCATGACGTCGATAAATTATCCAAAGAAAAATATAAGACCAATTAATATCATATAGTAAAACAAGAAAATATTTTGCACCGCTCAGAATCTAAAATTTATAGTTATATTTGGGCATTATTATTAATTTTTTAAGTCATCAAACTCTATTTCCAATTATTATTCTTTAGAAAAAAGTTCTATCTACAAAAATTAGTTTTGGTATATTTAGGTTTTCAAAATTAATATTTGTTGGTTCTTTTCAGTACCCCTGGACCCCCTCCGTAAATACGCCACTATATTTATATACATTATAATAAATATTTTTAACAGTGTTAATAATACTTGACATAATACTTGAACGCCTCTATAGTATACATATATTATATATAAACTTATAATATGTACATGAATTTTAAAGGAACATAATGAACATTTCATAACGAACCTTGAACCTCAGAATAAGAATGTATGTTCTGATTTATGGGGATTTTTGACACAGAAATAGAAGAAGCAAAAACACAAGGACCGTTAGTATCTGTAGTGCCCAAACTATTTTAAACCGAGGAGTCAAAACGGGTTAAAATGCTTCGAGTTACGAGTTTAAACCAGTTTTCATTTTTTCCAGGTTACGAGTTATTATTATACAGAATAATAATAAAATAATAATATATATGTATACAAAAATATAAAACTGAAAACATGTTCAAGAAAAACAAACGAAGCTATTTGTGTAGTTCCTTTAATGTGATTTTAGAATTACAGCTATTATAAAATGTATTATGAATAATATTTTGGAGACAATCTCATCGGCATTTTGAAAAATATTAATTTATAAAATATAAAAAAAATAAAAATAAAAACCCAATTTCTACAAAATAATTTGTTTTTATTTTAACAAATACGTATTTCGAAAAAAATGTTTTCATCTTTAATGTTAAACAACAAAACCAAAATATAAAAAGAGTATGTCAATTAAAAAAGTAAAATATAAGGTTTTTGTAAATACAATATTGAACAATATAATTAAAATACCGGAAGCACCGATGAGATTATCTCAAAAATATTGTCCTTTATTTATTTTATAATAAGTGTAGGTATTTCCTTTAAAACCAGTTTAAATTGTTTTTTCGTATTTTTCCCAAACATTTTATTGAACAAATACCCTGATTACATAATAATAAAGTGATACGGTTTTGGAATCATGTTTAGATTACTTTTAAAATGTAATTTAACGTTTACCATTTAATTGGTAAATTTTTATTTTTCAAAAAATGTCTTAAAAGTTACCTATAGGTACAGAATCGCTCAAAAATGGATAGTGTGACGTCCTCTTAATTTAATATTTATTTCAGTATTTAATAATTGTCACTAATTTATCGATTATTAGGTTACCCAACTAACAATAGAGAAGGGCAGGGAATAAATTTGAGTGGGAATGTAGTGGGAGAGTTTGAAAGGTTCAAGTATTTGGAATCCGTTGTACAGAAAGATGGGAACTTCAAAGAGGATATGAAACACAGGGTGAAGTGGAGAGAAGCGTCAGGTGTTTTGTGTGACAAAAAAACTTCTATTAGGTTAAAAGGTAAATTTTATGACATTGGTGAGACCTGTAATGATGTATGGAACAGAATGTTGGGCAGTAAACAGAAAGATAGAATAAAGAATGAGGGTAGCAGAGATGAAAATGTCAAAGTGAATGAATCAAATGATTAGAAAGGATACTATAAAAGAGGTATACTATAAATACTATATATATAAGAGGTAGTATAGGAGTAGCTTTGATAGTTGATAAAATGAAGGAGAATAGATTAAGATGGCTCGGGCATATATTAAGGAGGGAAACTGAGGTAATGAGATTAGTAAAGGAAATTTCTGTTGATGGAAAGAGATGGAGAGGAAGGCCAAACAAGAGGTGGAGGGAGGGATGTAATAGGAGGAAGGTGGGGGTAAGTGAAGAAGATATAGGAGATAGATATAAGTGGAAGTGTAGGATTAGGGTGGTTGACCCCAAATAGTTGTGAGGGAAGGCGAAGAAAATATATTATTAAAAAGAAAATATTTTATAGAAAATTACACTCTTTTTGTAAATATAGATACAGCTATTTAAAAAAAAGAAACTTAAAACACTTACTAATTTAATAACTTTTTTGTACAATATTTTATATTGATCCATAATTTAAAAAAAATTTTCCTTTCTAAAATTGGTAATGGATGTTGTGTTTTAATGATAATTTGAACTAATACTAAATTCATTGTTTTTGGTATCTTAATTTTGCTATATTGCCCATTAATCTGATAGAGACAACAAATATGAATATTACACTTTCTTAAGAAGACATGATACCTAATTTGCAGTCTATGTCTAACCAATTAATAATATACTAAATTTACATTCAACATTTTTATTACAACTTTTTAATTTTTAATATTAGAGTAAATTGACCTATTACCAAATATATAAACAAGATAATTATCTATGCCGCAATATCGTCTTTTATCCAAAACTTTAATTTTAAAGATAAATGTGTGAGATTTAATAATAGTTCTTTCTGCAAAATTACAATTTTGCAAAAAAATATGTCACTACAGCATAGATAATGATTTCATTTATAAATTTTGTAATAGATCAATTTACTCTAATATTAAAAATGACAAAGTCGTGATAAAAATGTTGAACATAAATTTTGTATATTATCAATTAGTTAGACGGAGACGGCAAGTATGGGTATTATGTCCTCTTAAGATAGGAACTCTTCAAATCACCCTCGAAAAATTTAATGCTTTTTAAAAATCTATGACTAATTTTTCATTAGATAATATTTTACAGACTACATGTTCTCGGAGATATTATTCACTTAAGATTTAGATAATAGGTAATTTTTAAACTTTAAATTGAACACAAACTCCATAGGTATTCTAATAGCATGTCTCTGATACTATTTTTACCATTAGATAAATAGAGACGACAAATGCTCATGTAGCATCTTCATAATAAGAAATCAAAACATTTTCTTTGTAATCATCGTAATCTTTTTATTAAAAAAATAATGAAGTAGTTATAACAATTAGAAAACCATATAACAAATTTTTTTGTAAATTCCAATTTTTTTATACTTCGGTTAATTTTTCTGTATCTACAACTTCTACATCATTTTCTGAAACAATAAATTAAATTAAATGTAACTTTAAATTCAAGATGCTAATTTTTTTTGATGGGTTAATAATATATAAATAATTAATAAATACACAACATAAAACAAAATTACATATTATATTTCTAGATAATAATTATTTTGGGGTTTTTTTTAGTTAACCAGTGTAATAATTTATAATATAATAAACCAAATAACTTGAATTTTATGCATACCCAATTTAAATAAAATTTTTAGATTCTGAGCGTAGCGAGGGAGCTAGTGGTATTACAATGATGTTTATTTTTTTTTTTTTCTCTGTTAACAAATTTACTACCAGAAGGAGTGCTCCGATCTTTACACTCATACCCTGTTTCCGGTAGCGAATTGCATCTAGTTGGTACTTTTGAGAGGTCATTTTTCGAT
>JAIPRL010000848.1:60715-90014 GCA_025469235.1 Pemphigus obesinymphae
ACATCCACCAAAAGTACCCTGCCCAGTTGCAAAGTGCATCCACCAATACTGACACCCGACGAGCGAAGTGCTTCCACAACCTACTGACCGGCTTTTTTCGCTTAATATTAATATTTATAAGTAAATTTTTGGTCATAGAAATATAATACAATCCAAAATAAATGTTTAAATTAAATTACCTGTACCTTCATTTTTTTTAACCGTCTCATCTTCGTCAATTGGTTCATCTTCGTTATTTTCTTTTTTGAACGTATTCACATCTGCAATAAAATAATAATTTTTATAAAAATTGTGTAGTGTATACTCCATGCACGTTAAGAATGAGCACCAGCGATGGACGAAAATTTGTTCCCTAAGCACAAGTTTGAAATATACAGCATTATCACAAATAATGTGGTATACAAAAATATTCAGTATATGTGTATCACAATAGCCAACAATTATTGGCACTCTGTATGCAAACGTAAGTGGTTTAACTATGGCGAAGTAGTGGGGTAAAAACCGGACGCCGTTGTATCAACAAGGCTCTTTCTTAACGTGCTACAGGTATAGTAAGCAAAATTTTCTTTATATATATTCATTATGTTTTTTTTTCAATAATTAAACTCTATACTCATATTTATGAAGTCTAATTTCAAGTTTGATCTTTAAAATAACTTGTGCATATATAAGACTAATTTCCGGGTGCATACAAATAGGCCTGTTGAACTTTTAAAAGTCCATTGGTTAAGAAGACGTCGCAATGAAGATTTTCAACATTGGTAAAAACATGTTTATGCAAAACAAATTAAATGGCATTTTAAAATAATTTTAGAATTAAAATACTTATTATAAAATTGATAGAAAACAACATTTTGAAGACAATGTCATCAGCGTTTTTTTAAATAATATAATTTAAAGAAATTACAGTGTCTTAAAAATGAGGGAAAAAATAGTATTTTGTACCATTGATAACAAGCTAAATATTTAAAAAATTGCAAAACCCCAATGAGGTTACCTCTGAAATGTTGTCATCTATAAATTTTATAATAGGTATTATAACTTTAAAATCATTTTATTTATTTTGCGTTAACTTATTTTTTATGCAAATATTGTGATCATACCACGATAAAAAAATAGTACTGACAAAAGGCTATTTTTATTTACTTTTATATTATATTAAAATGTTTTTTAATTGTTAGATTTTTATTTTTATTAAAATATTTAAAAAATTGCCTATACAGAACTCCTTAAAAATGAGGTATGCAATGTCCTCTTAATGTTTCGTTTTAAACTAAAATACTATTAAATCAACGAGTTAAACATGTATCTGTTTCAAAAATCAATAGACTTTTAACAGATTACCACAGGAAGTTAGTCTATATATATTATATACTATAATGAAACGGATTTATCTGGACATCTAATTTAAATACGAATGTTTTCATTTCATATCACCACTTATAAGTGAATTTTGGTCTTAAAAATATAATACAATTCTAAATGAATGTTTAAAAATTACCTGTAGCTTCAATTTTTTTAATTGACTCATCTTTGATGATTGGCACATCTTTGTTAATTGACTCATCTTCGTTATTTTCATTTTCTTTTTTGAACTTATTCACGTCTGCAAAATAATATTTTTTTTTAAATAGAAAAACTGTACCTACTTAATTTCATATTTTAATTTTAGAATAATTTGTGCTGTAAAATAATATGTTTTTATATAACATTAATACTTGATTACATAAAAATGAGCTTGTTAAACTTTTTTACAGTTTTTTGGTTAGCACTTTTTTTAAACTAATATACTGTTAAATCATGTGATATCGAATTATCTGTAGCAAAACTTAATATATCTTTAAACATATTACCACCAGGAGTATAGTATATACCGCCTGTGGTAAGTTTGTGATATGTATTATATAAGTACAACAGAAATAGTAATAAATGAACAAAATGGAAAATGCAAACTATAATAAATTATTATTAATTATCCCTTTCACTCCTGCACTGTTTTTTCATTTGTGACCCAGCTGTGCTGATGTACTTTGATATTTTCTTTATTCTACCTAAATTATATATATGGTAGCCTTATATCATGTCGAAGTTTTAGAAAAAAAAAAAACATTATTGACTGAGATGTTTAAGTTTTAAAATTGTATTACAAGGGGTTCCCAAGTATAGCACATTAACACATACTGTAATAAAAATAATAAAACAATATTATACACATTATGATTTTAAATAGCTTATTTAAAACTTGGACTGTAGTATGGGTCAATCTGGGGTGATCCCTTGTGCGGACAATTTTTATTTGCGAAATAGGTTCTTTATGTCTTATTTTAATTATACTGCATTTTGTTTTTACCAATTTTTTGGTTTTATACTATAAAAAAAATTGTTCGAGGCGTAGTCGATATCCGCATCACAATAGAACGTCTCTTCTCGTATGGGGATGTCGACGATGTGTTAACAATAGTTTTTATCATTGTTTCATCCACACTAATGTAAATAAATGCTAATATATTTTATTTTATTTACCATATAATTGTATAATATTTTAAAATTCATTATTGTTTTAATTTAAATTAATTCTATGATAAATAAAATACTCCAATTTATAATCACTATGCTCACTTTGTATAATATAGTAGTCTTTAGTTTATTTTATTATTATACATTTAATAATAATAAAAATAAAATTAATACATTGGTATAATTTAGAATATACTACAGAACTTAACAGAAGCGACACAGACCGAAAAATAAGGTACCGTATATGATCGTATATTTTAATTTATAGAGTACCACCACAAGACATACATGATCATAGGAACGGTATATGGTTATACGATTAATAAACTGCCACTACCCGTTCAGCCATCACAAAAGAAATTACAGACTGCGTGCTATCTTTAATATGAATTTTTATTACATTTGTTCTGATAAATCGCAAAACATATAATTATTATCGGACAAATTGCTGGGTCTACCTAGATTAATAAACATTCAAGGTCACCTAAACGCGATTCTCAGGAACAAAAGATTTTGAAGCTCGTGGTCATACCCCTGAATATACTAACTGATACAGTTGAACTAACAGTATTTTGCATGGCAACCACTTTAGGTAGCAATACAAATGAAAAAAAATAATTGAAATATCTCTCATAAATCAGGAAATCAAGATAAAAAAAATATATTTTGAAGTTAAATCTGTTTAATTTTTGCTTATTTTTTAGTATAATCGCCAAATTGATAACCTGCTTATTAAATTTTATAAACATAACGCACTATTATGCCTGCAGCAGTAAAATTATTTAGTATTTAGGTTTTTATCTACCAATATTGTTATTACAATATTGAAAATGTATTATTAATTATGATATGATCAAATTTTTAATAAACAGTTATAAATTCTTTAATAAATAATAATTGGTCAGTGTTCAGTAGTATGGATTACTATGAAAAACATTACTAAAACTTCATAAAATTAAAATTATTTTTATAATAATAAATTATCAATCAGTTATATTTAAAAGTACTTGAAAACTTGTAGTTGTTTATGACTGGTTTATGGTTAGCATTGCAGATGACAACATAGTTGTCCAAATATGTATACACTATTATATGTGTCTTTAATGGTTTGAAATTTTTACTTTACATTTACAAAATTGGACATATTAAACTAAATTAATTATAAAAACAGAATATTACCAAATTGTGAAACATCAACTCCAAGCAATCGTAAATAATGTAATCTACATTCTCCATTTATATAAGCTTTGAGAGTTGAAAACCCTTTCCAACCAACAAGTTCAAGCGGTAAATTTTCATCGGCCACATTCAGAATACAACTACCAATACCTATATAAAATGTTCATATAATTAAAATTAATGTTTTTATAATTGGTTACTTTAATAAGGTAATAACCAAAATCTAATAGTTTGTTTCTTGCATCTTGGTCTAAATCAGAAACTGGAACTGTTGGATTTTTCAATATAAGTATAATCTCATTACGTGTTAATTGTAATCGTCTTTTTGGCCCAATATAAGAAGATATACCAGCCAAACCCTTAAAATATTATAATCAATTAAAAATAAATAATTTACGATTTAAAACATTTCCTTATGTATTATACTCATTATATATATATATATATAAACACATAATTTATTATTTTTAAAAAGATTAAAGTAAAATCATTTTATATACTTGAATTTAATTATATTATGAAATAATTCAAAATTTAATCCAATACAATAATTTGATAATATTTATTTAGTACAAAAAGTAAATATCTAGTTATTATCATTACCTCTTGAGCAAGCCTAAAGTTACATTGCATTGATTTATTATCACAACGAACAAAAGTTTTAACACCAGTATTAATCATCTATAAATAAAAATAAATTTGTAATCATAAATCTATGTTACTTAAGACTAATCAAAATTAATATACCTTTACTCGTTCTTGATTATTTTTTACTATATTTCTTAAAGATGGTGAAGTATAATAAATATTTTTTTTTTTACCTACAGCACATCTTGTTAGTAAACAATGAACAGGAAAATCATTAAGTCCATAAAAATTCCTGCAAAATAAATATACAACCATAATAAAAAAAATATATTTTTTAAGCTATATTTCAACTCAGAAAAATAATAAAAAATAAATCGAAAATTTTCAGTTTATCAGTGTGAAAAGACAATAATTACGTTTGTAAATAGGAACTTAGAATGTTAAGATTTGAAACATTTAAAAAGATTAAAGATAATATTTTGGGACAGTCAATTTTGGAATTTAGCAAATTATATAGCCAGCATAAATCATTAAATTGTCTTTTGAGTACCAGTTTCAATATTTAACTCTATGGATAATGATTTCAATGTTAGTACAATATTGTTTATACACTGGTATAGAAAAAATCAATTTTGGAGTCTTTCTAATTTTATTATAGGATAATCTAGATGCAAGTTCCCAATAATCGATCCATATTCTAAAATTCATTGAACGAGATGAGAGGACGCCACACCGACAACTTTTCAATAAAAAATTTGCATTAGCATTTTTAATTTTTATAACTTACAAACATGTTAAAACAAAAAACCAATTATAACTAACAACATTATCAAGCGACTGATGGAGCCGATTTATAATATATGCATTTTTACATGTTTTATAAACTGTTAAAATATTGTTTTTTTAATTTTTTCAACAGCTTATAAAATGTGTATAAATGCATATATTAAAAATAGGCTACGACAGTCACTAGATATTTTTATTCTTTACAATTTATTTTTTATTTCATTTTTCTACAATATTCTTAAATTGATAAAAATGAAAAATGAGTAAGCAAATTTTTTAATAAATATCATGATTACATGACAATTGAAAATGGTATTGGCACTGGTCTATTTTGAAATTTATTTAAATATCATTAATTTTTTTGATTTTTATTTTTCTTAAAAATTACCTATACCCCTTAAAAATCGGGTGTAGAGTTCTCTTAAAAATAGAAAACACATATATATATAATAAATTGCGAAACTCCTAGCAGTTACTGCTTAAAAACCTGAAAGCCTGTAAGCTTTTATTACACATTACATTTATATTATATTTAGTAAATGTGAGATCACTTGAAAAAATAATGCCTAAATATTTAACTTTAGATGTAATAACATGTTTTTTTTTTTATTATTTAAACAATATTGTGATTTTAAATTTTGTTTATTTCTTATAAATTTAATTTGAAAGCATTTCTTCATATGTAAATTAAGACCTTTATTTACACAACATAAATTTATTATGATTAAGGTCGTACTGAATTTATTGCAGTCATCTAAAGATAAAATCGGATTTATAAAGTTTTAAATTGTCAGCAAATAATAAAAATTTACAATAACGAAATATGTGATTTAAATACTATATAAATAGGACCTTGAGGCAACTATTTTGACTCGTTGAGTGCAATCAGATACTTACGATTTAAATCATGAAAGGATTGAGTGACTTACTCCAATAATATCAAGTTTAATGTCTTCTTAATATCAGTAAACATTGCATTTATTTGAACACCATTACTTATTAATTGCATAGTAATCATCAAATTAGTTAATATGGATTTTGATTTTCAGAAACAATGATGATTGTTAAATAAAACATTTAAAAACATTATACAGTTTTGGTTTCAGAAGTTTTTTAAATAATTGTGGCAAGATTTTGATAAGCAAGATATGGGTTGGTATATATAATACAAGAATGATTACCAAATTTAAAAAAAAAATCAGGTAAATAAAACTAGTTTTCTAAAGATCAATAAAAATTCCTGAAGATAACGATAAATTGAATAAATAATAAATTGGATGGTATAACAAAATTTGCGCTAGATTATTTCTGAAATTTGATCAGGATCCACTATCATTTTGAACAATAACTTATTTAGGGAATCAAAAATTTCAGATACAGAAAAAGTGCAAGAAGAAAAATCTATTATATCTTTATATCCTAATTATTACCGTATTGCTGGCCAGATAGGATCATCCTCAGTCATAAACACAAATGGGTCTTCTCTATATCCCTGATAACGTCTTTTCTTTTCTTTTCTTCTCTTGTTTTCATTAATAGGTTTTTCAATTTCATCTTCAGACTGTTTAATATTTTTTTCCCAAGGTAATGGCTTAACTTTCTCTAAAACCGTAACAAAAAATCCACCAGTATCTTGATGATGAGGAAGTATACGAATGCTAAAAATAGCATGTACCAAATTATTTTTTTATATAATATTTTTCCTATGATTTCAAAGTGTTTACCATTTACTTAAATTGTATACATCCTCCATTGGAGGGAACATTTGAGGCCTAATTTGAGTAAGCCACTTTTCTGGAACTTCGTCGAAAGTCTTATATATGTCTAAATCTTTTGATGCAACTATCCACTGAGAAAGTCCATTCATTGTTTTTAATCCTGAAAGTTTATCTCGTGGATCCACAATAATAACACTATCTGTTTAAAACAAAAATTATTTAAATTAAATGTATACAATGATATTTAAATATCCTACAGTGACATACTTAATTTATCAATTATTCTGTTCAGACACTAAATTTAAATAAAATTACTAGAGTTGGGCGAATACATAGTACATTGTAATACTAAAGTTGAAACAAATTATCAAGTCGAGAAATCAAACTCAATTCGGTAAAATTGTTTTAATATTTAAATATATATAAATATAAAAAAATAGCTACCTACCTATAATATTTAAATTATAAAAACATAATCTTAAAATACCTTCAGCTTCGACCAACATGCGTTGAATTACTGCTTCATTTTCAACAGGATTAAAAGAGCATGTTGAGTAAACTAAGCGTCCACCAATGTTTAACAATTCTAAACCACGTTTTAATATACGAAATTGTATTCTAAAAATTTTAATGTTATGTTAATTGTATATTTCTTATTTTCAAACAATTAAACTAACCCATGTAAATTATTGGCATTTCCAGGACTCCATTTAGTCCAAATATCTGGATTCTTTCTTAATGTTCCATCACCTGAACAAGGTGCATCACATAGAATTTTATCAAATTTTAACATAGAATCTCCTAAAAAATATAAATATATTATTTATGTTAAAATAGTACTTATATATAAAAGTGTACTGGCAGTGTATACAAATTACTAACACTAATAATTATTTAAGAAGCAAATAAACATGAATTCTCGCGGTGATAAAATAATAGGTTGCCTATATCAGTGGTGTTAACCTGGGGATCGCAAATAATTTGCTTGAACTCAAAAAATATATATTTAACATTTATTTACAATTTTTTTCATCATATATTTTTATTATGCAAATGAGGTGTTTAAAATTCAAGTTGAGCTATTATTATCAGATAGCAATATTATAAGAATAAAAATGCATATGATAAATTCTGGATTCCATTATAAAAACTGAATATTCCATGTCAAAACAAACATGATCAACTCTACTGCCCTCTTCTGTTTTAGTGAAAAAGTGTTGAACTCTAACAATCATAAAAAAAAACTTTAGTAGAAGATTGTCTTATTGTAATATATAATTTGGGAGGTCACAGTTCATAAAAGGTTGCACACCACTGGCCTGTTTAATGTTCTTTAATATTGTATGGCATTGAATCTTTTTAAACAATTTTATTATGATACACCATGCACATTTAAAATAATAAAATAAACAAACCGTTTTCATCCATGGTCATTGCCGGTAATACTGTAGCATCATGATTTGTTATGAGTACATTAGCGCTATTTAATCTCTTAGCTTGATGAACCAACATATAACATCTAGTATTATGAACATCATTGGCAATAACTAGCCCTTCTATTTTTTTTTTTTAAATGATATGTATTATTCTGTAAGTTTATATATTATATATATATATATTTTTAATATCAAATACCTGGAATTGAAGATGTTGAACCAGAATACAGTGCTTCAATAATTTGTGCAGTCTTAGAACCGGGTGCTGCACACATGTCTAATACCTAAGATTAATTATTATAAAATATTAGTAGATATTGAATAGCTTTTAAATAAAATAATTCTAACCTTATCACTTGGTTTTATATCCAATAATAATGGTGGAACCATACTAACTGTTTCTTGTCTAGAAATATTTCCATTTTCAGTTTCAGATATCAAAAAGTTATGTAAACGATAATATGATTCTGAACTACGAATATCTTTACGAGTTATTTTTAATTGCCATCCAAATCGTTGTGGATACCTATAAAAATTTTATAAATTACATATTTTAATTTTTATAAAAATATCTCTATAAATAAATGTAATTTTTATATTTTATTATTATATATATATATGTTTTTTATATTTTTATACTATGAATTTCATTAATTTAATACACCATAACTATTAATTAATACTCTATTTAATTATTGTATTTATTTCCAAATAGGTAATAATAGGGCCCGGAACTTAATGCATTTGCATCTTATTTCTAATGCTTACATTCAAATGTTACATAGAAATGTAACTTATGTCACGCAGAATTTAATGATACAAATTTTATTTTTCATTTTTTTGCATTTTCTTCGGTATTTTTTGGTTGGATGGTTATTTATTATAATTTTTAGTGCATTTTTCTACTTTTTGTAGGTATATTTGCATATTTACGCCGAGACGGGTTGAGAAATTGCATGCAGTACAATACTCATGGAATGTATAAAAATAATGGTCAGTGCTATCAGTTCTAGTCTTCCTGGAATTCATAATCGACTTATTGTCTTATTGACATTATTTCAGTTTTCTGTTTGTAAATTATTGTAGTTTGGTTTTGGCGGTGCAGTGCTAGTGTGTTTCTGTGCATGTTCGAATGTTAACTGTTGCAGCGATATTCTAAATATTTTTAATTAAATTTTTTTTTATAAAAATGCCTAAATACAAGTTATGTGACAACTCGCGTTTAAATTAATTTTTAAATCAGTTCGGCAATGAAGTTTTTTCAACTGACGGAACGGTATTATTTTGTAAAATTTGTGAGGTGATAGTTGCAGCTGATAAAAAATTCACCGTCGAACAACATATTTCACGTATAAAGCATATTAATGGAGTTGAACTTAAAAACAAAAACTAACACAGTACAAGGAAGTTTCAACAATTAATTACTGAACTATCTAAGAAGTCATGTTTTAATAAAGACCTATGTCGGGCATTATTATCTGCTAAAATTCCTTTACACAAACTACAGAATGAAACATTTAAAACATTTTTGAAAAAATACACAAATAAAACAATTCCTGATGAATTCACTTTAAGAAAAAGTTGTTTTTCAATTCTTGCTACCAAAGAAACTATTGATAAAACTAGAAATTACGTAGAAAATAAGAAAATTTGAGTAACAATATTATAATTAAATAAAATTATAGACATTTAAGGGTGTTATGTAGCAAATGTTATTGTGGGAACTGAGTTGAATGGCCCCGGGAAACATTTCCTAATAAATACGCAAGTCCTAGAAAAGGTAAATTTCAAAACTATTTGATAGATCACTACATATAATTTGGCCTAATGGTATTAAACACAATCATGTATATATATATATATATATATATATATATATATACTATATATGATAAAGCCATTAAAGTATTTTATTCAAAAATGGAACATGCAACTTGCTTAGCTCATGGTTTACACAGAGTGGCAGAAGAAATCAGAAAACATTTTCCAAAAATCGACCAATTAATTTTGAATTGCAAAAATTTTTTCTGAAGGCTCCCTTAAGAGTACAAATATTTAAATAAATAGCACCAAATATTCCGTTGCCTCCACAATCTCTGCTAACTAGATGGGGAACATGGTTAACGACAGTATTTTATTATTGTGAACATTTTAATATAATTTTAAAATTGGACAAAAATGATTCAACCTCCATTGAAAAAGTAGTTGATTTAATAGCTGAGCCAGAGTTGGAATTAAATTAAATTTACATTAAATCAAACTTTAGATCATTACCAGATTCAATAACACAGTTAGAACCTTCAAAAATATGCTTTACTAATGCTATACAAATTGTAGAGGAAGAAAAAAATAAAATTTAACTAACTCGCAATATTGTTGGACGTGAAATTCAAAAAAAATTTTCAAACATTTTGGCCAAAAATAGTGAACTTACAACAATGAAAATTATTTCTAAAATATTGGAAGGACAAGTAGTTTCAAAAGAAGGCTTTCTGGATAATATGACCACAGATGTCATCACTTATTTTAAATATGTGCCAATAACATCTGCGGAAGTCGAAAAAAGTTTTACTGCATTTAAAATTCTTTTATCTGACAATCACTGATCAAAATTTTTTGTATAAAATAGTATGCATACTTTAATTGTTCAATATAACACATAATGGTAAGAAAACAATTATAAATTTAATATTTATTTGCCTAAGTAGGTACCTAATTTAACTTCCTCTAACTTTTACAATTTAGCAAGAAACAATAAAAACTGAAAAAGAACAAGAATATTTATTTTAAGTAAAATATTAGTATTAGTATATTAATATTATTTAGTATTAGTCATTTTTTTAACATTTTTAATGTAATTTTTATATATTTTTTCAATATTTTTGGGTAATCAAGTTCCGGGCCCTATTAATAAATAATTAAGATTGTGAAATAGTATTTTAGTAAGTGCATATGCATAAAAATATTAATACTGTATTGCATATATACGTAGTAGGATCAAAAAGTTCCCAGAATTTATTTTTTAAAAAAAAAAACTATTTTTCCTATCAAATATCTGATTATTAGAATTAAAAGTAGACATAACTAGCTATCTGTAGGTTTAATCGTCAAAATTACATTAGTCTCATATGAGCTGTAATCGTATTCCATACGAAACTAAGTTTACGCATTTTTTCATCATTTTTTTAAGTTGACCACCGGCCACTCCGCTCTTTGTCATCAAGTGACTCTTGACCATTTTTAAACCAACCATAAATGGCTGTTTTCTTTAATGTTTCACCACCATAAACTGTTATCAAACATGCAAGCGTTTTTGCAGCAGTTTTTCCAAGTTTAAAATAAAATTTAATGTTAGCACATTGTTCAAATTGTGACATTTTGAAAAAATGCGTAAACTCAGTTTCGTATAGACACGATTATGGCTCATATGAAACTAATGCCATTTTAACGATTAAACCTACAGATAACTAGTACTGTCTACTTTTAATTATAATAATCAGATATTTGATAAGAAAAATGGTTTTTTTCTATAAATTCCGGGAACTTTTTGATCCTACTACATATTATACTAGGTATAGAATAAGATGACCAGGCAGACGACAGTTTTTGTTGAGTTTGGAATTTCACAAAACCACTTCTGATTAGTTATGAGTACCATATATAGAATTAATGCATGTGTTGTAATTATAAATAAATATTCTCAAACAAAACTAGTTCAGCTAGCATAACTGGTCATCTTTTTATTCAGCATTTTGTATATTTAGTAGGAAAATTATGTTTCAAATAAACTAACCATGGTAAACAAAATGGTTCATTCTTTGGTTCTTCATTGCATAATTCTCCTTTAAGTAAATCTGTGAAGAAAACTCCCTCAACCAATTTTAAAAGACTTTTTGCTTCAGAGTTACAACTACCAGTAATACGAAAAGATGTTGATAAATCTGATTTTAATACATCTATGAAGCGATCCCATTCATTTACTGGACAAATATTTTGTTCCTAAAAATATATAAATAACATTTATAATATGATAAAAATATTTAAAAAAAAAATATAAGTACACAAGTTTTTTTTAATATTTTTAAAAATGGATTTAGTATCAAGTTTTTACTTTATAGTAATGTAGAAAATTTGCATTATCTCTAACTGTAGTTTCATAAGAACTACGATTATCCTCTTGAGTATTTTCATATGTATTTACCTAAAAAATAAATATATAATTAATTTATTCATTAATTTAACATTTACAAAATAAAAATTGAATTTAAAAATAACGAAAAAAAAAAATAATACAATTTTCATTAGTCTGTGTTGTTTTGCTAAATTTATTAATATAGATAGGTATTATAAATAATATTTATTAACTTTAAATTTATTTTAATATATTTAAAATATATTAATTAAAATTTTTTTTTTTAATTTTTATTGTATAATTATACATAAAAATAAATATTTAATATGTAAAATATTAATGTTATAAAATTATACATGGTGGAGCGCGTGACAGCCTCTGCTATTTATGATGAATTGCTTATCACATATTTGTTAGTTTATTTATATTTTCTACAAAACTATTATTTGTGATTATAATAAAAATAATTTTACTATAGCCTATGGGTTTTTTACTTAAATATAATATAGTGTATATAGTATATAGCATCTTCTAAATATCTACATAAAATTATTTTTATTGTAATATGTTACTTTAAAAATGTCAATAAAATACATATTATGCTGATTATTGTCCATTGATCAATGAAGCTGAAAATTAATTTTGGAAAACAAAATATTATCTATAAGTAAATTGATTATTTTTAGATATTTGTTGTAATTGCAAGATGTTATTTATAATAATAGTGTACCAATACACATACTATGTAACTAGATACTTGCACCTGTATTAGCAGTATCTAATAGACATTTGGTGTTATTATGTTTTCAATAAAATTATATGTTGAAGAAAATAGGGAAAAAGGAGGACTTTAAAAGAGGTGGACGGATGTAATGGTGATATAGGAATATGAGGTGGGTAGGTGTAAGTCAAGAGGATGTGGTAGAGTGAATGAAGTGGAAGACTAGGTGACCATATTTTGTAATACCACAAAGAAAAAAGTGAATATTGTGATAAAGAAAAAAGGTAATTTGTAAATTTTTCAAAAACATTTTCATAAATCTGAAAATGGTAAATAAGTCTGAAAACAAAAAGTCCATGGAAAAAAGTTGAAGGTACAGTTGCCGCCATAGCAGGCTGATAATTTAGCACAGTTTTCACAGCGGTGGATTTACAATGAAGGAGTAGGATGTTACACTCTCATTTTTAAGGAGATTCTGTATAATTATACCTATAGTCAATTTTTAAAAAATTGTTAAGTAAAATACAAATCTTACAATTTAAATTATTTAAATATAGGTATTTTAAAAGTAATTTAAAAATTATATTCTGTGTTCACACTATTTTTTATTGGTTTTAATAGTGATATTTGTTTAAAAAAATGTGTTGAAAAAATATTAAATGTGTGGCATAATGGAAAAGATCCTAAATTTTAGTTAAATGTACCTATCATGGACTTTCATTCCAATGAACTTTTTTTTGTTGAACATGAAGATGGATCATTAAATCCAAATATCTATCGATGACTCAAAAAATTTGAAACACAATTTACAAAGTGTATATCAAACTCCATGTAAGTAGGTATATACTATCCTTTCAAAACAGGGTTTTTGATATTAATGACATTGCAACTTATAATGAGTTTTACTAAATAACAACAAAGTCTAAGCAGACCTTTGTTGTAAAAATAAATAGGTAATGGAAATTTTTGTGACTATGATACTTTCTTGGCCATTATTATATAGATAGTGAAGAAATTACTTTTTTAGATTTTAATTCCATACATTTTCTAGTTAACATAGAATAGATAGTATCAATACCAATACCAAAAAATATTAAAATACCTACTTACATCAATTATAAAATTGGTGGCATAAATGATAATAAAATTTTTAAATTACAATACTGAGGACAAATCCCAACATTTAGACGTTATTGCATTTTTGTGACAAGCCCACAATATGATATACCTAGGTAGGTACATAAGTTATCAAATATGTATAAGTATACAAAATATAATAATACAATTCTTGTTTATCACAGAAATAATAACCCATTTAAAAGAAAGAGCATAATATTTTAACTAGGTAGACAAACATTTAAAAAAATTTTATTATTTATAGATAGATACAAAATAAAAACAATAACTTACAGTTCCATGTTTCCTTCTTTTTGCGAAAAACTTATTAGATCCACCTCCGTGCTTCTTTTTGCCCATTATATTCGAGATTCTGGGTAAAATTATTTTTCGAAATTAAATGTATAAACACAAATTAACACTAGGTAGGTCATAAAACCTAAAATTTTGAAATATTACGACGAATGTATAATGTGAAAAATAAAACAAATTCAATTGTATGAGACAATTATTATGTAATGAAACCAACTCAAGTTTGAAATCTAAAATGTAAACTTATATAAGTAATAGATTAAATCATTTTAGAGTGAATCGAGGTTTTGCATATAGTATACGTCAAAGGATACAGCGATGCATAAAAAATGTACCGAAACGGCGAGACCGAATGGCGGATGCATCATGCACATTACCACATTTTCCTTTTCGATTGCGGTAGTATACGTTTTTTTTTTTTTTTTTTATCTTTATCTATGGTATATGACGGTATCCTTTTGTTATCAACGGTATATACTTTATGGTATAAATATTATACTTTATATTTATTATCAGTTAATAGGAAAAGCTGACATTAATAAATAATATTCTATTGTCTTCAAGACTTCAACTTGTACGTCTTGTTTATGTACAAAATACGAGATTCGTTATTAATTTGTTCCATAAATAGTTAAAAAAAAAACATAAGAATTCTGATTCAGTCGTTCAACAGTTACATACTAATTATTCGTTACCACTTTTCATATAGCAATTAAGGTAATCATGATTTATTATTTAACAAAACACAAATAATAAATATACTTCAAGATACATTCGTATAATAATGTAAACCAATGTTTCTCTAGGATTAATCTATTTACTACAATATATCTATTAGATAATTGCAATGGATGCATGTTTAGCTGTTGATTGTGAAGTCGACAAGGTTTTGTTGAAATTTAGAGATATTAAGGAAAGTTATAATAAAGTATTGCAGCAATTGATTGATGATTTGGAAACAATGAAAAATGATTTGCAGAAAAATAATACAAATTATGGTAAGGGTAGAATTTTTAACTATGAGTAGGTAGTTTTTTAGTTTAAGTAAGTTAAATACGAGGTTAAATACTAATTTACAAATTACAACAGGTACCTATAGACATACCTAATAAAAATTTTATTTTTATTGGTATTTATTTTATTCAATTTTACATAAAAATTCTATGTATAGATACTCTTAAAAAGGTCAATTGATATCCGTGAAAATACAATGTATAGCCTATAAAAAAATTTTATTATGACATTTCTCGAAAATTTTATCTTCTTCAAGACTTCATCCAATAGATCTCGTAAACCCATTATTCAATAGAAAATTTAATCTGGAAGGTACTTTAGATAATTTTCCAGATTCATTTGTATTCAGATATAGATGGTGGAAATTATTAGTCCTCGGACAGAATAGTGTATTATTAATATTTTTAATTATTGCATTCGAAAGACGATTTTTAGGGAAGTTTGGTATAATATTACTGAACAAAAAATAGTAAACCATACATAAGTACTTTATTTGCTGTATTTCTTATTTTCTTGCATTTAAAAAATAATTTATTATAAAAATTATGTTAATATTTTAAACTGTATTTTGATTAATAAAATTGAAGTAGGTACCTAAAGAAATGATTTTATATGCATATTTTTTAGTTGTACCTAATTCTTATTTTTAGAAAGTAAAAAGATGTCATTCAGTCTTTTAAAATCATTCATTGATAAATCAAAACAAGATACACAGAAATTAGCTATTGAACACAGAGAATTGCATAGTTCAGTTTCCAAAGTGGGAAAAGCAATTGATAAAGTATGTACAATTTAATTTAGATTGTTTAAATTAATCTAATTTTAAGTACTTACCTATAATACTTTTTAATGTTTAAAATTATTCTAAATTAAGAGGATGCTATACACCCATTTTTAGCGATATTAAAATATATTCACGCTCCATAACTAAAACTTTTCTCTTAGTAATCGCAGAGTTAAAATTTATACGAAATATGAAAGATGAGAATCTTTACTATGCCTTTACTAAGTGTGAAAGCCGCTTAGTTAAAAAATAGTTTGTTTTTTTTTTTAATTTTAAAATTTTCAATCATAGATTTTAGATTTTCAAAATAACATATTGAAAAAAACTCCACGCTATGGCATAGTAAATATTTTCATCTTTCATATTTTGTATAAATTTTTACTACTATTATATAGAAAAAAAGTTGTAGTTGTAGAGCGTGAATGTGATTTTTAACAAATATCGTGATAACACAATAAAAAATGATACTGACACATGACTATTTTAAAATGTATAAACTCCTTAAAAATCAGGTGTATAACATCCTCTTAAAGATACTATATTGGATTTATAATCTATATTTCAATAGATTTATTATATTGTAGTATATTTCCAGTAATTTTATCATTTTTATATACAGTGTGTTCATGCTGAGAGGTACCACCAAATATTTCAGCTCGATGACCATGGATTGAAATGGGGTTTTCAAGAGGTGAAAGGGAGTAACGAAATACACATTTTTAGAAAATTTCAATATTTTAACTCTTTTAGTGCGCACACACGTAATACAACTTACTTTTTTTTAAATGGTAACCCCATTTTTTCCCTACAGATTCGAATAGATTATTTTTTTTAAAACAATATTTATTCAAGAAATTTTTTTCTTATTACAAAATTGACAAAATTAGAGTACATTTAAATTTTAATTTACAAATAATCCGTTTTGAATCAAATTATAACCATCATAAGAAAAAAGTCTTCGAAAAACAAATCCACACTGGTCCCTAGAAACTAACTTTCAAACAGTGTTGGGGATTAATGTGTGATGTGGATTAGTTGGTGGAAAACTATTGGGTCCTTATTTTTATGACGGAATACTTACTGGTAGAAGATATTTGGATTTTCTTGTAAATCAATTACCATTACTGTTTGACGATGTTCCATTAGACACGCAGGAAAATATGTATTTTCAGCAAGATGGTGCACCAGTATACAATGCCATCATTGTTTGATAATATTTATGAAAATGAAATGAAATATTACCCAAACAGATGAATTGGTACCTATGGAGTAATTCCATGGCCGGCCCCAGATTTAACCCCATTAGACTTTTTTTTATGGTGGCATTTAAAAACTGTTGTATACACTAATCCACCTTTTAATGTCCAAGATTTAAAAAACAAAATACAAGCAGCATGTAATAATTTGAGTGAAGACCAAATAAAAGCAACAACATCAAGAGAATTTTTGAGGCGTATAGAATCATGTTTGAAACATCAAGGCGGAAACTTTGAACATTTTATTAGATAACATTTATTAGTTATTTATATTATATTATAATTATAAAAATATCTAAAATTAGTGTTTATTTATTTATGTCCATATTTAATAATATGTATCAAAGATATCTCGAGTTTAGGATTTACTTCTTTTTATGATAAGTTATAATTTCATTCAAAACGGATTATTCATAAATTCAAATTTAAACGTACTCTAATTTTTTTCATTTTGTAATTAGAAAAAAAACTTCATATATTGATTTAAAAAAAAAAATTATCCGAATCTGTTGGAAAAAAATTGGGTTATCATTTAAAAAAAGTAAGTTGTATTGCGCATGCGCGTACCAAAAGGGTTAAATTATTGAAATTTTGCTTAAAATGTGTATTTCGTTACTCTCTTTCACCTCCTGAAAACCCCATTTCTATCCAAGGTCATCAAACTGAAATATTTAGTGGTACCTCTTACAATTTCATTCAAAATGGATTCGTAAATTAAAATTAAAATGTACTCTAATTTTGTCAATTTTGTAATTAGAAAAAAACTTCTTATATTAAAATGATTTAAAAAAAAAAATTTATCCGAATCTGTAAAAAAAAAATGGGGTTACAATTTAAAAAAAAAGTAAGTTGTATTGCTCATGTGTGAAAGGGTTAATTTATTGAAATTTTCTTGAAATGTGTATTTTGTTACTCCATTTCAACTCCTGAAAACCCCATTTCAATCCAAGGTCATCGAGCTGAAATAGTTGGTGGTACCTCTCAGTGTAAACACATTGTATATATTTATTTTTATTTTGGTTAACAGAATTTTGTATCAAATTTTTCTGACACCTGTAAACAAGATATTTTTTCTGATCCAAAAAATACTGTGATTCTTAATCAGATTATCTGTCAACATTTTTATAGACAAGGTGAAATGAATATTGCTGATGAATTTTCAAAGGTTAGTTAATTTTAGATTATAACTGTTTTATGGTTACATTCTAGATTAGATCATTTTTAATGTAATTAGATATAAATATGGATTACAGGTTAAAAAAAAATTTTAATTATTAATTTAATATATTTATTAAAGTACTAAATCATAGGTTAATATTAAAAGAGGTTTAGCTTAGTGATGGGTACTACTGAATAGTTCCTATTGAACTATTTAATAGTTCATCGCATTCAAACAATTTGATAGTTTAAAAACCATTTGAAATGTTGATAAATTCGATAGTTTATAATTTGAATATTCATTCATTTGTATATTTTACTATTGAACTATTCATTCATTTGTTTTTTTTCGGATATGTATTCATTCAATAATTTCAATTAAAATGTTTATTCACAATAAACTTCTGTTCTTATAATTTGTTGCAATGGTTACAAATATCAATATTTATAATTTTTATTTCTCTTGTAGGTTTTAGTTTTCTATATATATAAGTAGGTATAGTAAATATAATTATTAATTTAATTATAGTAATGAACTTTTTTGGTAATTTAATAACACTAAAATTAATAAATAGTGTTTTTATTTTCTAAAATTGTGTTTTAGACCAGTTGAAGATAGGCAAAATTAAATAATTTTTATAATTATACTTCTTGATCCTGGAAACTGATAATTATAATTATTATTTAATTGCAAACATTTTCAAATAAAATTAATTTTATAGGCAATGAAAGGAAAATACTCTACTCATATATCATTAAAATTATTTCCTTTTATCAAAATGTCTTAGGCACTTGTCATTCTCTTATTCATTAAAAAAAAAGTAAAATATTTATATTTTTCTAATTAAAAAAATTTTAATAAAAAAACAGATTTAATACAATAACAATACAAGTATGTTAATGTTGTGCCATACCACTTTCGTTAGCGTGTGAATTAAATCTCAGAAGAAACTCTTTTGCAGTTTTAGCAGTAAAATTGTATTTTGCAAATTTATTATCAAGACTTTATCTATATTTTAATGTGGGTAATTTTTGATTAAACGTTTTTAACCAATATTATAAACATTTTGTAAATTGTAAAATTGAATGTCTTATATAATTCTGTTTTTAATTATATCAAGTTACCCATGAAAAAAATATTAATTTTTAATTTTATGTAGATGTACTTTTGCATTAAAACAGTTCAGTTTCTCAAAAAAGTCATTTTCTAAAAGATAATTATATAAAAAAAAACCCTAGCTAAAACTTTTGTTTATTAATAATTGTAAGAGATATAAAAAAAATATTAAAATAGACACTTTTCCATTTGACCTAAATATTTTTAATAAGAGTTTAGGCAGCAATAAATTTGGTAAACTAATAATTTCAAGTTGAGGGAGAGGGTGGGTTTCCAGACATGGAAGACACTTCCCCAAATTACGCCACTGGGTCTATAATGGTTTACAATAAAACCAATAGTTTAATTATTATAACACATATTAAATGATTTAATTATTTAATCACTATGATGACCAAAAAATAGATTCGGTTTATCACAAAAACCACCTTAAGTGTATGAATTTGTTTCTCTTTATAGGAATCTGGAATAATAATGGAACCCAGTATAAAAAAACCATTTGAAAAATTAAACTATATAAAAAAATCATTACAAAACAAAGATATTTATCCTGCTTTAGAATGGGCAAAAGAAAATCGGACCCTATTAGAAGCTCAGGTAATACTCATATTCATATTTAACAATATATATATAACTTTATCTGATTATAATTTATATTTAGATGTATCCACCATACCCTTTGGTTAAAAGAATTTCTATGGCATCTCATTTGCCAATTCGAATTCCTTATCATGCAAAACGAACTAAATTTTCTGGTAGCATAATGAAACCAAGACCAAAGACAAAACAGATCAAAAGAATAGAATTGGCAAAGAAAATATTGCAACAATTTTATAAGGTGTGTTATTCATATATCATATGTATCATATATTCAATATCATTTTGCTATTTCAGAATAGAATATTTAAAAATATTTATTTATAGAATTTTTCAATGTTAGATGATATTTAAAATAGTTTTATTTATTACGTAATTAACAATTACTAATAAATTAATACAAAATAAAATTATTATATGATTAAGAGTTGATTATTGTATTAATACAATTTATTATAGAGTTCTTCTCTAGAGTTCAAACTTCATCAACTTGCTTTTTTAACAATTATACAAAAGGGTGTAAGTCATCAAACAACAGCAGTTGCATATGCTCGTGCTAATTTTGGTCAATTTGTAGACAAATATGAAAAAGGTAACTTCGAGCAATATAATTTAAATAAGATATATTTTTAATATTTATGTCTTTAAATTTTTTAATAGAAATTCAAACTATGATGGGCATGTTATTATTTTTACCACAAGGAATTGATAAATCACCATACTCAAATATGGCACAAGACAATATGTGGGAAGAAGTCAATGAATTATTTACTAGAGATGCTTGTACACTACTTGGATTAAGTTTTGATAGCTTACTTAGTGTCAGGTATAAGTAGTTTTAACCATAAACATAAGTTTATAAAAATCACAAAATCAAATTAAAATATTATTTAGTGTATTAAACTCTTTCTTTTTATTACAATTACATAATATTTTATATTATTTATTTAGTATCAATGCTGGAACAGCTGCTTTACCAGCTCTATTAAATATCAAACATGTTATGAAACAACGTAAAATAGATGATATTTGGAAAGAAAAAGATGAATTGCCTGTATGTTAATTTATTTTTATTTATTAAAAATTTTTAAATTATTTTCAAAATACTAGTTATTTACCTATATTCCCTTATGTTAAGATTGAAATTGAATTAGACTCGGAACATAGATATCATTCGATGTTTGCATGTCCTATTCTCAGACAACAAAGTTCAGACTCTAATCCTCCTATGAGACTTATTTGCGGCCATATTATATCCAAAGATGCATTACAGAAATTAGGAACTCCAAATAAGTAAAATAGATTTAACAATTAAACATTGTATGCATATTGACCATTATAATTGTTTTCAGATTAAAGTGTCCATATTGCCCAATGGAGCAAACTTCATCTGAAGCAAAACACATTTGTTTTTAACACATTTTGGTACTAATATCTAATAAAGTGGTAAATTAAGTCTTTATATATATATATTATAATATAATGTATTGATAACAATTTAATGATATGCTTTAAAATTAATAATTAAATTTCATAATTTAAGCTATTCTAAACTGTAATAAAGAAAATAGGTGTTTAAATGTATATTAATTGATTAATTATTATTTTTAATAACTATTTTCTAGATAACTAGGTAAACTACATATATATATATATATATGTGTGTGTGTATTTATATTATTTTATACAATCAAGTAATCCTATGAATATCCTTGGGTAGTGCTTGATGGAAAAAAGCAATACATATATTTAATAAGTTATGGTTGTACGTAGAAAGTTCTTTTTGTATCCATTCTGTATAAAAGAAATATATTTGTTTCATTTTGATATTTATAATAAACATATAATTTACTCTATTAAAAGTTACAAGATTGGCTGTTATCTCATAAAAGTATAAAGGGTTGCTATGTTTATGGACAACTGGGAAAAATCAAGGAATTGATAAAAACACTGGACATTTATAACAAAAACAACTTTATTTGCATTTAAATTTTAAATATAACAAAAATTACAAACATTTCTAAAACTCAATAGAAAATGAACTATATATTTACAAGTGTAGTTCACAAAGTAAGTTCATAGATTTAATAACAAAATGATAAATGTAATAACCATATATTTTGATCAAATAATCCTCACTACTTTTTAATATAATCAACAAGTCTGTCTAAACATTTTAAAAGTGTAGAATTTTTTCAAGTCCTAGTTGTACTGTACTACTGTTTGCACTGCTTCTGCTACTAACCTACTGTTGTAGCTTTGCAGTTTTTCATTCTTTTTTAAACTGTTGCCTTCTAGGATAATCTGGAAAATGGGAAAACTTGGCCCAATCAAGAAGGTGGATTAGGAAAATTTAACAAGATGTTTAGAAGTTAACACTTGCAGAGTAAAGTCTGTGAAACCTAACCATGAATGAGAATTTTTTTATATTTTTCCTGGTCTTTTGCACTTAATTCTGGCTGAAACTTATCGAAGATCTCACAGTACCTCTATGTATTGATTTAATTTCTTACTAATATAATTAGGTTTATAATTTGAGTACTTGTGGATTTTCTAATGATAAAATGAAGACTCAATTGCACAAAAATATATTTACTTTTATTTGGTAAATACGTATTTCAATAACTATGTTATCATCTTTAGTACACAATAACAATTAATAATAATAATATTATAAATATAATAAATAAAGTCGTTATTCTGTACTGAAGATGATAATATAATTATTGAAATACATATTTACCAAATAAAAGTAAATATATTTTTGTGGAATTGAGTCTTTTCATTTTATAATTTAATTAAGTTAAATAATTTATAATTTCGTTGATTTAATTTATTAGTAAATGTAGTTAACACATAGAGGTAATGTAAGACCCGAACAAGTTGTGATCCAGCATTAAGCGCAAAAAAAAAAAAACAGGAAAAATATAAAAAAAATTCTTATGCAAAACTTAAAATTTGAAAAACTTTCAAAAATAGTACCCGCTCACTTTGTCTTTAAATCTTCTGAACTTTTTCATTATCATTTTTATCCATTCACCTTTTTCTCCCAACTTATACTGGTCCCTTAGATTTTCATTTCTTAGATTGTGGTGAAGGGCAAACTGCAAAGGTTGGTTGTAGAAGCAAGACACTCAGTTGGTACAACCTTAGCTTAAAAAAAGTTCTTCTACACTCAAAATTGTTTTGATATGCTAAGTAATTTTATTATGATCAAAAGTAGTGAAAATGATGTTAAATCAAAATATATGGTTATTTCATTACATTTATAATTTTGTAATCTTTGAACTTACTTAATTAGACAACCATCATGCATATATTTATACATGCATATATTTTATGTAAAAAACTTAAAATTTTAAAATTAAAATGTGTAGCAACCCTAAATAAACCATAATAAACATTACAAACCATTCATTTTGAATGATCTACAGAATTTATTTTTATAATTTTAACAATATAAGAATACAATGAAATTTATAATTTCATAGGAATAAATAGTTATTATAATACAGAATACTTATATTGACAGTTTGCAAACATTGGTATAGCCAATTTTGAGAAATACTTAATTTAATTACCAATTTTATTCAATTAATTTTTTTGATACAAAGTATCGTTTTAAATAAAAAACTTGCCAAATTGCCAACACTAATATACATGACATACTAAGTATACTAAAATAGAAAACTCTTTGACTTGTTGATTCTGAAATAAAAAAATATTATCATTTTATAAATGTATATTTTATAGACATTAATAATTTACCATTTGTATTACGCATGATGTCAGATTGTTTTTTCATATGATTAAATTCTAATACAATGTCACGTGATAAATCTTCAAGCTGTTTTAAATCCAGTTCAAGGGGTTTAAGTTTTTCAGTTTCAGAAACCTATAATTAAAAGTAAATCAGCAATAATTATAAACATAATGATTTATATATATTAAAATAACTTACATTTTCATAGCTTTTGGCTTCAACACCAGTTTTGATATCTAAGAAAATGTCTTGTATAATAGTAGATTTTTTATCTATAAATCATAAAATAAAATTGTAATTTGTTATAAAATTTAACTATAAACAAATATGGTTATCTGTTATAAAATATAAATGTTTAACATAGGTTTTTAATCCATTTAATCAAATTTACTATTTTAGTTAACACTTACGATGTGTTACTTTTGAAAAGAAACATACTTCAAACATGTCATAATCTTCAACAATAAAAGAAAATTTTCCAACACTTATGTCCTCTTTCTGTGCCAATATGTGATCTTTGGAATCTTTAATCTAATAATAAAGAAATAATTTAAATAGATATTTAATGTACTTATACATAATTAGTTTTCAATATTTTCAACAATAAAATAACATAATTTATATAGATAAATATCCAAAAACTATAAGCTCATTAGTTTCATATTTTAGTCAAAAATTTACTTAATGTCAGATATGTATACCTGCATATACACTACTAAAGTAATTTGAGATAAGAAGAATACAATTTCATACACCATTAAAAAAGATTTAATAGTTCACTGTATTATGTGCAGTTACATTTATATATACTGCTTGGATATATCTACTACAACACCAATATTTTTTTAACACAAACAATTTAAAATTACTTGTAGCAAACTAAATTATACTTACAACATAATCTATTTGCTGTCCTTCAACCGGAGTTACTTCATACATACCCTTGACTAAAACATTTCTATTAAGTTCCTCTCTGAGACATAACTGAGTGTTGGGTTCCATGTGCCATCTTATAGAGTTACAAGTTAAGAATAATGTAACTAAAACTATTGAGATATGTACGATAAAATTCATTGTAAAAAAACTAATCGTGGTAACAATATACTTAATATTAAAACGAATTATAAGGAAGTATAAGGATAATTATAAGGAATAGCATATAGCTACCAAAAATTTATTGACTTAACCATTCGTAGGAACACGTAAATATTTTTTAATTAATATGTACATAGGTATAATATATATGTAATTATAATATATTCTGTGGTAAAAGTGTATGTTGATAAGTGATAACAGATAATATGCTGTTTTGATAAAAAAAAAATTTGTGATTTATCACATTAATTATATTAATGGTTATTTTTTAACGATTTTATGTCCAATGTACGGGTCCACTGGACTTCACTGGTCCAATAGGAAAAATCAAGTCCAGTCGGCAATTAACACGAAAATTTCAAGGTTTGGGTTTAACCATGAAATTAGTGATTCAATGACTTTCTTGTTTGTTTATTAATTTTGAGGACATCCTTCCCCTATATTCAATAGGTATTTGAGTATTTCTTCGGTACGACTTTGTAGACATAAATCTAAATTTGGTAAGACTTGGATAAAACCTATATAATATTTTATGTAAAAACGTATTAGCATTTAGTATTAGTTCAATACAATATCTTGATCCAGTTTAATGACTAACCAAAAATATTAATTTTTTTTTTTTAAACGAATTAATATAGGTAGGTAAATCTAAAATCAGGAGCTATTCCAGTCTTACATATTCAGGAAGGATGACTACTACCTTTATATAAAAAACCTAATAGTAAAGGGTAGGCTTGATGGTTTGAATACTGGTGGTAAATATATTAAAGGGCCGCAACACCAACAAAAAATCGACCTAAAACCGTGACAAAACTGTGAGACTTTGAAAAGTCGGATTTCAATTCTAAAAACTGTTTTGAATTCATCTACTGTTATAATACACCGTTTGTCAGTGAAAAAATAATCAATTTTTGAACATTGATTACATTTTAACCTCTAATAATAAAGAAAAATGCATTGATCGAAACCTAGAAGGCAGGACACGACACATTCAAATCTGTTTACATATTGTAAATTCTACTCCAAAATTCTACAATTTCGTCTAACTTATTGGTCTTTTAGGCGGAAATTTCGTGATTACACAACAATAAAAAGTAATACGGGACAGGGTTATTTTTAGATTAATTTTACAATGTACTTAAATATTTCCAAAATTGTTAGATTTTTATTTTCCCAATATTTCTTAAAAATTACTTATACAGAACCCCTTAAAAATAGCAGGTGTTGCAGCCCCTTAAATATAAAAATGATAATAAATTCATAGAATATATAGGTACCTAATACTTATGGATATGCATTTTCACTGGACAATCAAAAATTTATTAAAATAATAAAAAAAAAATATTTACACCTACGCTAGGCTAGAGTTACCATATTTTATTTTGAAAAACCCGAGACAAAAATAAAATTATACTAAAGTTTTAAGTTAAAGTTCCACCGTCCAAATATTTAACAAATTTTCCTGATTTACTCTATATAAAATGTTATGTTATATTTGTTAAACCTTTTTACCTGAAGACTGATCTAATCAAACACATGATCCCATTTTCTAGTCAAATATTTGATCAGGAAAGTTCTTTACTGTTCTTTTTTTTTAAAATATTTTCAAAAATTTCATATAGTTGTCAAAACTAAGTTCGATTATTATTATTAACAACTACTGTAAATATGTCAAATGTCATCCATAACTTCCAAATTGTCCATTCTATATAGTACCCTCAATATTCATCAATGAGAACACTGTATTTGGATCAAGCTAAGTAAAAGAAAATTCAACGTCCATCTATATTGCTTTTATATTAAGTTCATTAAAATATATAAAAGTTAATAAGTGATAACCAATAATCTCCGAGAGTAAGCTTTTTGCATTTGACATTTTGTTCTTTAAACAATTTTTCAAATATTTTAAACTGTTCGAAAAAATTATTTTTGTTGATAATTATTAACATTACAAATTTAATTTATAAAATTAATATTTATTAAAAAATGTTATATAATTCTGAATAATAACTGCATATTTTGGAGCAAGTGTGTATAATATACATGGCTATGTGAAAATATATATGTATTTCTATCAATTATATAATTTTCCAACAGGTTTTTCTCTAGTAAAAGTTGAAAAATGTGGATGATCATACGTCCTGTATTTTGCGGCATGTCCTGTTTTTAAGGATTGTGTCCTCTTGTCCTGCTAAACTTTACTTAACAAACTGGGGCACTTTTTGTCTTACTTTTGGAAGTGAGATCGCATTATTTTTTTATCTACCATTTTTCTAAAAAAAATTGGTATAAAATTTGACGAATGGCCTTTTTTTTATATAATTTTCAAACCGATTTATGAAAATGTTCTTAGAAAATGATTACGATATTCACTTTTTTATTGTTTTGTTATCCCATTTTTTAATTTTCAATATATGGTCACTCTACACTCATTAGATGGGGATTTTATGGTAGCTCAAAATTATTTTTAAAAAATCATAGTGGAAAAACTATGAAAGGGTATAATTATTGGGCACTAATAAATTACAATATATAATATAGCAAAGGAAGATTATAGTTATAATATTTAATTTAATTTAAATTATATTCTTAATCATCTTTTGAAAATATTGACAACCTATAATATTCGTATAAAATAATAAATATAAATAATCAAATAACTAAAATATAAAATGTGGTTTAACATTTAATTTTTATTTAAATTATAAATAAGGAAGAATCTATTATATTATGTATATATAGGTACATATAATAGATATATTTATGTCAAAATTTTGTATATTAAATATTAATTTAAAAAGAACATTTAATTGATGATTGATTTTTGTAAGTTTTTTGATATTTGCATGTTTATTATGATACAAAAGTTTTTTTGTCACATATACCTGTTACCTACCAATAACTTAAACACACAAAACTTTACTATATTTTAATTTCAAAAATATCTTATGTCGCCACTCATTCTCTTACAGACATATCTACCTGAATAATATGCCTTTGCATCTATTTAATTTTATATATATTTATACATAATCATTCATTACCCTGCAATTATTTCACATAGGTATATAATTTATAATTATTAAAAATGTATGTCGCCCAGTCTTCAGTAATAAAATTCACTATCGGTGACAACATATTTTCACATTTATGTCACCTAGTTTATTAGCTTAAAAATGCATTGACTTATAGATAAATTTACTCTATATGGAAAAATCGATTCTGTGCGAAGTTTCGGTATAAAATAATATATATTTTATTTCAGTATTAATGTCAAAATTTTTTTTTTAATATAATAAGTAATAACGTACCTAGGTATATATAATAGAAAAATTAAAGATTTTTTTTCGGAATACAAGAACATTTTATTCTGAAATATTAAATGTCAAAAACAAATTTTTACTATATTTTTTAAATATAATTAGAATATTGTATATCTAACTTTATATTAAAGTTGCAGATCTAAACATTTTAAATCTTAAATTACTCCTTTTAGAAATTAAGAATCTCTGCAAAATATAAAATTTCTATTAAAGCCTAAAATTCAAAAATGTTATCCGAAATATCAGTATAGTACTAGTATACCTACTAAATTACATATTAGGTATATCGGTGTATATTTCAAAATATATGAATCATTATTTTTGAAATTACGAAGAATTAACAAACGTCGATTTAGACAAAATCATGTTTTTTACAAGATACGCCTATTTTTTCCAAAAAAAAAAAAAATGGTAGATATAGGTGGTAGGTAATAAAGTTAAGTTGGGATGTGGTGGGAGAAGTGAAGAGGTTCAAGTATTTAGGGTCCGTTATATAGAAAAATGGGGGTTTCGAAGAGGATATGAAACACAGGATTAAGTGTGGATGGACAAAGTGGAGGGAAGCGTCAGGTATTCTGTGTGATAAAAGAATCCCTATTAGGTTAAAAGGTAAATTTTATAAGGCAGTGGTGAGACCTGCAATGATGTATGGAACGGAATGTTGGGCAGTAGGTAGAAAGATAGAAC
>JAIPRL010000848.1:90114-108892 GCA_025469235.1 Pemphigus obesinymphae
TATGAGGAAGGTGGGAGTAAGTGAAGAAGATGCGGGAGATAGAGTTAAGTGGAAGTGTAGGACCAGGGTGGCCGACCCCAAATAGTTGGGAGAGAAGGCGAAGGAGAAGAAGAAGAAGAAGAAGATAGGTGGTAGGTATCTTAATTTTAAATTTAGTTTATATTATAAGCTATGTAATATGTAATAAGTAGAGAACGGATTTATATGCACAAAAAACTCAAAATATGCATTTAAAATTTACAAATATGCATTAAATAGGTATACAAAAAAAGTTTAAAATATGCAAAATATACAAAAGAAATTTGGTGTTATTTTAATAAGAATGATATAAATTGTGCACATTTCTTATCAGATTTCAAATAGATTATTCTGCATTTAGATACATATAAATCCGTTTCTTAGTTATAATTCTTATAACATATTATTTAAAAATAATAGGTTCAACTATGTTCGTAGGTAATTATTAAATTTAAAATAACACTTATATAATAAGTACAATTTCATAAGTTTATCACAAGGTAAAAATACAAAATATAATTTGTAACAAGGACCAAAAGCTTAAACTATGCTAACACTGGCCATCTCCAATTTGATATAAAACCTGACACTAATTAGAATATTTTAATTAAAATTATAAAAATAATAAAATAAAATAAAGATTGATAATCATTGATTATATTTTACAATATACAAAAAGTAATATATAATCAATGATATTACGTATAACTATATATTATTACTTGATAATTAACAAACTAAAACAAATCCAACCACTAAATTCTATTAATTCCTCTGTATACCTACCAGTTTTTTTCTTTAAGAATACATAGGTACCTATATAAGTATTAAAAATCTGCTTGATGAGGGTTAGACCTAGCACATATGGGTTTCATATCGGACCAAACCTTTAACATTTAAGACATAATGATTATAACTATAGTCTTACACAAAAGTACCACAGAACAATAATAGTTAAGTCTCATTATACTTATACATGGTGACATTTTCATATCATTTATCAAAAAAGAAGCAAAAAGCTATTGTTGTGTATACAAAGCTTAATAAAAGTAACGAATACTATAATATATACCTATAGATTATTAATATTTGTTGTTAAGTATATAATACAATTTTAGGCCTAGAAAAATATTTTAATGCCGTGCATTAATAATTAATATTTTAATATTAATTATTATTAATAAATTTTATTTATTAATAATATATTATATATTAATTTTATTTATTTTTATTATTAAAATAAATTTTAATATTGTTAATATTTTAACATGGCCTATGCATACCTCTAATAAGTACAATAATATACCTATACTCTGTCCAGTGAGAGAACTTACCGCTGCCTGACCAAAATCGGTTTCGTTTCGCGTGTGCCTACTCATAGTGTTCCCACCTATCCCATCTGGTGACCGACAGCGCGCTCGGACGTACCGGACGTCGACCGCCGCCGCCGTAGTCGCTCAATTGCCGCATTCTCTCACTGGACAGAGTATAGTGTTTAATAAACCAGAATACCAGTAGCTGTCTAAAAATTTAAATGATAAAAAACAAATATTTTCTAATTAAAAAATAGATATAGGTATAAAATATATTACATAATGTTATCTAACTTAAAACTTGAAGTTTAACTAAAATAAAATTTGTATTACTTATATTCTATGGTATTAGTTATTATCTATAGGTACTGTCCTTACTTTTTACATTAATGGTCTGTTATCAACTTATCATTTTATCCTTTGAAACATGAAAATAATTAATAGTTAATACAATTTATATTAGGTATGTTTAAACTTTATTTTTGAAAATTTTATTATATTTAAATTTAAAATTTGATTTATCACTTTCATATTATATACTGATAACAATAAATACATAAAAAAAATATATAGGTAATAAATTACAACTACAATAATTAATAAAAAATAAATTTCATACTCATAGTAATCAGGCAGTTTACATAAAAAATAATAATATTTTTATTCTGTAGTCATATTTCTTATAAATGGATGTGGCAATAGTGATGTGATTCCATTTACAATTGATATTGGTTTACGTTGAACACATATTTTGAAAGACCAAGAATTACAAAGCAGAGCCAACTTTCCATACATAGTTTGAGCCATTTCATCAGTTTCTATATTATTTTCAGATATGTAAATTATATCAAAATAAAATGTTGGAGAACAGAACATACTGAAAGTATTTATATCCAATGGTTCTATAATAGGTAGGCAGTCATCTCTGTTGTAGGTCATTATAACTCTAAATATACTATCGTTGTGCATATTTCTTAATGTTCCAATATATTTTAATAAAGGGCCAAAATCATAAGCAGCAACTTCAGGTTTATCATTTCGAACTACGATAGATGACAATTTTTCGATTATAGTGTTAATATTTGATGTAAAATCCACTATCAGATTAAATGAATGTACAGTTAATATACAAATACCAAATGAGTTATTTTGGAAACGGTTTTTTTGTAATGCAAAAACTCTGTATGCCCTTAAGATAATATCCAAACTAGACATTGAATCCAAATTTGTAGGACTAAAATCTATATCAAATTGAGACAATGCAAATGAATCAATTACAAACAAAATTTTTTCATCCGGCAGTTTTTTGAATATTGTAGTTTTTTCCACTTTTTTTGAAACAGCATTTGCATATGACATTGTACATATAAATAAATAATGTATTTAAATTTACCAACACTTAATTGCCTTAATTAAAAATGGTTTTCCAATATGAATGTGTTAAGTCTTCTGTTTGTAGGTACACATCTATGGAAGCCTATAGAAAAATAAAAATATTAAATTTGTCTATACTCAAATGTTTCATAAAATCCAGTTATTAATTTACTCATTTAAAAACATACCTTATAATTTTTATTTTAGGACAATAACTTTTGAATGAAAAATTGAACTATTGTCAAAAGATACTGTTAGTTTTCAAAATTTTCATGATCCTTGAAGAATTTTTTGTCTTCATTAAGTGAACAATTATTTTCTTGCATCTATAGTATTATATAACAATAATATAATCACATAATAAGTATTATTTGGAATCTACTCTACTATAGTAGATATATTTTATTGTAGTAGTGTAGTAATTCAGATCTGATTTCTGTGATCCTTCGCTGAATAGTGAATACTGATTTATTATCTATGTTGATAGCACAGAACACAAATGAGATAGACGATAACACAATGATAACACAAGCCGCAGCTGCCAAAATGCATTGTTACGTCTACCGCATACCGGGTGTTGGTTCCGGTCCGTTGCCCCCTGCCACTATCCGCCATTGCTTTGTGCTGCGACGAAATATTACCAGAGAAAAAGTATGATTTATGATTCATACCTAATGACTATAACCAATTTCATATCACTGACGACCGTGTACCGCACAATTTCGGTCGTGTAAGTGTTTTTCGTTTTACGTTTTGTTCAACCTTTGTCGTTTGGGAGTACGCGTAAAATATCGCCCGAATTCCCACACGAACGCCACATATGCTTTCTGATCGACGTATATAATTACATATTAAATTCGTTTTTTCGCCACCGACCGGCCGTTGCAGTGACGGGTGATATTTTTATAATCCGTCTCGCCCGTACGTTCGGTCGTAATGATGGTCCGTTGTTGAACCAGCTGTCATAATATCGCCTAGTTGAGCGAAAAAGTGGTCCAACAACGCCTTCTACTCACGGTGATATTGTCATCGGTTTTTTTTGTGATATTAATATTATAATTTGCCGAGATCGCGAACCGTTACAATGGCCGCCGAGAGAGAAATCGCCGCTGAAGACAGCATAAAGGTCGTCTGTCGTTTTCGTCCGTTAAACGATTCAGAAGAAAAAGCTGGCTCCAAGTTCGTTGTAAAATTTCCAACCGGCCCCGACGAGAATTGCATTACTATTGGCGTAAGTATCTAATTTGAATTTCGTTATTATTTAGGACAACTTGAGAAGAAACCTACCTATATAATCCCCTTAATTTTTATTTCTTTTTAAATATCTTGAAAATCAAAAGTTCTTGTAATAGGTATGAATATTATAGTATTACTTATAGGTAGGTAGGTGGGTACAATTATTAACTATTTGTATTTTGGTAAATCGAATTTTGAGAATAGTAAATTATTAATACCTACTGGGATTAATATGGGTACTTGCAAAATAGGTACCTGCCTACTTATTATTTTCTGATTTATAATAATTTTCGATTATTTTCTGTAGTTTTCTTCTATACATAGAAAAACAATTGAGAAAACCGAAAATTAACTTTAAAATACCAACTAAAATGAATTTTCCATCATAAAGTTCATTACTTGAAATTCGGCACTTCTTCTACTTGAAAAAAGCATATAAGATAGTACCTACCTATGTAAGGTGCATACATTGATATTATATGTGTGATGATAAATACCTGCTTAAAATAAAATACATGGTGTATAAAAAGTCTTTATCTAATTACAAATTGATACAGCTTAACAACCGTTAATTGCTGGTGAACCACTGGAAAGATAAGATAGAAAATTCATTTCAGTTGCTGATTAACGTGTCTGCAATGATTAGTAACTGCATTTACTCATGTACAAAAAGCATTTTGTGTCTTCCATTTTCATCAGTGGGAGTTTGTAATATACATAATAGAATTTATGAAACTAAAGCCCCCACTACTCAAAGCATTCAACATTGGCATTAAATATACCAAGAAATTAGTTGTTCGTATGTACAGAAATACTTTAGGACCATCATACTTTTGACAAAAATTTTGAATGTTTGGAAAAGTTACTCTCAAAAAAAGTCCATAAAAGTATACATCTTCGAGATCTAGAACTACTTTTCCCTCATACAACTATTTGGCAGGTTCTGTAACGTCTTTTAACTTAAAAGACTTATTGATTAAAATGGCTACAAATTCAAACAAAAATATATAGATTTTTGCAATTTAATTTTTAAGAAATCTTGACAAGCACATTCTTCAGATCTCATAGTGTGTGATTATAGTTATAGACTATAGGCACTACATAAAATATAAAATGTATGTGCACCCTTACCTAAAGATCTGTACGAGTTTAAAACCTGAATCAAAGATGTGCACAAATATTGTTTTTTTTGACTAGGCCTAGCCCGACCCCTATTCGTGAATTATTTGGCTTTTAAATAAATATTAATTTTTTTATATCGGATAAAGATTTGAAACATATAGGTAGGTACTATAGAAAATAAGAAGATATTGCAGATAACAGCTTCTTAAATAATATAGGTTATTAGTTTGTAGGTAGGTAGGTATCTAAATCTTGTATACCTAAACTATATATATTATGATGTATGGAAAACATTTATTTTTGTTAAAATATGTATTAACAATTTATTTATAAAAATATTTCTCAAAAAAATATAGATATATTGAAATTGAAATGTAAAATAGAAATTTAAAATCATATTTCTCCAAAAATAAAATTCCAGCCAATAATTAAATCTTGATGTCCTGTTATCTAAATATGATTTTAAAATAACAAGTAAAATTTTTATTCTTTTCAACTACCTAAGTAAAGATATACCAAAGTTCTTAACAGCAAGTTGGTCATGCAATAAGATTTTGATAATCAAATCAACGATCTGCATATTCTGCTTTTGTCTTTTGACCAAAGATATATATATATATATTTTTTTTTTTTTTTTTACTATTAATTAATTATCATCCTATAAACAGATGTTGGAATAAACTAATTCAAAGATACTAAGTTTAAAATGCATGAATGATTGCAAAAAAAAGTTCATTTTTTGTGTGAATCAAATTTTTTGAATTTAGCTTATATAAAATATTCATCATGAAATAACTAGAACATTTTTGAAAAATGAACTCAATAAATAAATTAATTTACTAAAACAATGTTTAAAATTTAGATATACAATGTATTATTATTTTATTTAGTTTTTTTTTTTCAGGATTCATAGGTATATATATTATTCATAATATACCTATATAAATATAATATTTATAATAATTAGGTACTAAAATACAATGTGGGGAGAATTCTAAACCAATATCATTTTTGTTTTTACTATCTTACCTATACCTACATTTTATTGCAGGTATACCTTAATAAATATTATACCTAGATTTTCATCGGACTTCTCAGAAATTGTCTATTTATTTGTTATATTATATTCCAATTGACAAATTCTTTATTCATATTTTAATTTAATTATTTGGTTTTTTAGGGAAAAGTGTACTTATTTGATAAAGTTTTTAAACCTAATGCCAGTCAAGATAAAGTTTACGGTGATGCTGCTAAGTCCATTGTATCAGGTAAATATTTTTGTTTATTAGAATGCATAGATAGGTACTTGGTTATAAGTATCTTTTAAAAATTGAAGATTAAAAGTATTGTTACCTACGGGTATTATTAAGATTTAAAATACCTAAAATATTGACAAAATTAAAGTTACTACCTATTAAAAATGTATAATTGAAAAACATAATTGTTTTTATGGGGTATTTTATCAAAAATATAAATTAAAAAATTGTGATCAATAGGTATCTATCTATATATATCTATGTATGTAATAATTTTGTTTTTGAATTTAAATCCAAGCATGGAATTATGTCAAGAAAATGAGAAGTTTTTTTATAAAATCATTTAAAACTATGCTTGCTCTTATTTTTATTATTCACTTATAACTAACACACAATAATATAACCGGCAGAGTTCATCTTGACCACTGGCTGACATTACACATTAAGGTCGGAAAACTTGTGCATACAAGAATACAAGTTTGAAGCTGTGTGTTTACCTCTTCCGCAGGTTCCACCAGTCTAGATATATATAGAAACCTCTGAAATTTAAAAAACGTTTACGGTCGAATGTGACATGATGAACCTTGAAATACTTGGATTATAATGCTAATATTTTGTTACTCAATTATTTTCCTATACCATACTCCTATAAACATAAAAGTAAAAATACCCCTTAATACTAAATTATTTATTACTTAAGTACCTACTGGAAAGATTAAATAATAATTTTCCAATCATTCTAATATCCTGGGTGATTCTTAATGAGGCCTTACAGGGTTCATGTCCCAGATCTTACATTACAATTATGATTGATATACTTTGAAGTTTATTTTATGCATTCTTAATCATCCTTAAAATATACTAAGCTAAATATTAAACAAGTGCTTATTTTTTTAACTCTATTGAGTACCTAATTTTCAAATATTAAAAGAAAACAGATACAAACTAATTTTTTAAATCATTAGGTTTTCAAAATTTGTGTTGATTATTTGCATCTATTTACTTATTATTGTAATACATATGTATGGTTATACAATATATAGTCGATTCAAAATGAGATCAGTAGGCGGCGGCAACGTGTTTTTGTTGGCTTCAATCATATGACATCAACCGGTTCCCCCACCAAGTCGACCATTTAATATACGGCTCGAGTTGGTATACCGACTACGACATATAAAATAATACGCTACATTGCACCACGTGTCGATCACCAAGTAGTCGCAATGCATTTTAAATTATTTGTTTACTTCAATTGTTAATACTATAATGATACAAAGCTCCCATAAACGTTGGTGCACGGGATGAAATCATGGAACAAAGTTACGCCCCATATTTTTCTTAATATTTTTATGATTCATTTATCAACATCATGTGTATTAACTTCTTTATAAATCTCTTGTTAGTAAAAACAGATTGATATATTTTGCATACAGAGATTTAAAATATCATGAATTAGTCGACACAGTGTATATCAGCCTGGGCGGCTATTTTGTCCTTATGCATACAATTTTCTTCTTTTTTTTTTTCTATTGATTTATTAGTATTAGTAATGATCGTTTTATAAAAAAAAAAAAAAAAAAAAAAAAAAAAAAAAAAAAAAAAAAGAGGAAGTTTTTATATGATTATTATATAGTTGATTCAGGTTTGATGAATTTAGGATTGATTCGTTAAAATAAGAACAAATTTGGTTCTGGTTTATTTCTATTTCAAAAATCTAGGTTCATGACATTACTCTAAATTTAATACAATGCATTTTTGTAATATTAGTATTACGAAATAAATGAATAAAATTAAGTAATGACACTTTTATTTACTACATATATTTTTTCTTTTTATCTCTTAACTTTTTAAAATAATTAAAGTTTGTTTTTAACTAAGTTAAATGCATTTATTAAATTTAAAAATAAGTTCCAATCTTACAAATATACTTATTTTAAGCACTAAAAAAATGTGTACAAATTATTAGGTTGAGGTGAAAAGAGCCTCGTAAAAATGTCTTAAATTCTAAGAGTAGCCCTGTGTATACCTATCTATATAAATCAAATTACTTTATTAAGTATACTTTATATTATAAATAAAATTATTAAAAAACATATTTAAGTTGCAAAAAATAGAAATCTGAAATATATGGTAACATTAAATAAGCTTGATATATTTAAATCTGAAATCCTCAGAATATTATTAATTGTGTTTTAATTATAATATTTAATTTACTCTTTTAAATAATAATAAACATTATTTAAATAAATTATTTATTAGAAAAATTGAGGAAAAAAAGTTCTGAAAAATATTGGTAGCAGATAATTTAAAAGATCCATTTTGTTTTGTTAATTTATTATAAATAAATATTCATATAAAATTAAAATGTATTAATTTATTATTTGTAAAATTCTACCTTTTTTTTGCTAGATGTACTTGCTGGTTATAACGGTACCATTTTTGCGTATGGTCAAACTTCTTCTGGTAAAACGCATACTATGGAAGGAGTCATTGGTGATCCTTCAAAACAAGGAATTATTCCTCGGATTGTCAATGACATATTTAATCATATATATGCAATGGAAGAAAATTTAGAGTTTCACATAAAAGTATCTTATTTTGAAATTTATATGGACAAGATTCGTGATTTATTAGATGGTATGTTCACATTTTTATTCATGATTAATAGGTTTTAATAATTATTTTTTAATATTGTTTGTTTTTAGTATCGAAAGTAAATTTAAGTGTTCACGAGGATAAAAATCGTGTTCCTTTCGTGAAAGGTGCTACAGAACGTTTTGTTTCTAGTCCAGAAGAAGTATTTGCTGTAATTGAAGAAGGCAAATCTAACAGACATATTGCAGTAACAAGTAAATTTGTGATAAAAAATATTTAGATAATTGACTCATCTTTTAAAAATTATATGTTTTAATTTTAATTTTAGACATGAATGAACATAGTTCAAGAAGTCACAGTGTGTTTTTGATTAATGTAAAACAAGAAAATTTAGAAAATGAAAAAAAATTATCTGGAAAACTTTACCTTGTAGATTTAGCTGGTAGTGAAAAGGTAAATAATTAAGTTTAAAAATTAAATTTGGGAAATAAAGTTTTAATGTTTTTTTTTTCCTATGAATGTATTCATATTAATTCATTAATTCATTAAAACAAATTTAGGTTAGCAAAACTGGAGCTGAAGGTACAGTTTTAGATGAAGCAAAAAATATTAACAAATCATTATCAGCTTTGGGTAATGTGATATCTGCTTTGGCTGAAGATAAAAAAACTCATATACCCTATCGTGATTCAAAATTAACTCGTATATTACAAGAATCATTAGGTGGAAATGCACGTACTACAATTATAATTTGTTGTTCCCCGGCTTCGTTTAATGAATCTGAAACCAAATCAACATTAGATTTTGGCCGAAGGTGAGTAAAAAAAAAAAAGGATACAAGTTTTATATAAAAAAAAAATTCCTGAATAAATCTAATAATATTATTAACATTATTAAATTAAACTAAAGTATTTTAAAATAAATTGATTTTTTATCCCAATTCCCAGTTATTTACTGTGTGCATTTCTGCATTATAAACCAGGAATTCTTGTGCTTTTTTTCTTGTAAAGTTCCAAGAAACAGAAATGTCAATTTCAAACCAAAACTCAATAAATATAATTATTTTTTTCCTGATTTATTTAACACGTTGCGGCATAGGTAATTTGGAATATAATATGACATACATATCTATACTATATACCATATAATAATATTTATATACCTATATGATATAATATGTCTATATCACATAATATAACTCAAATGCTAATTTATAAAAAAAATATTAAATAGGTAATAAATCAAAATTACAAAAAGTATTACATAATAGTCTGAGGAAATAATAAATAATTTAAGAGAAGATTATTATTCTATTGAAATTCCGCCACTAATTTACTGATAATAGAGACTACAAAATTACATAACCCATGCATTTCCTTATGGAGTGAATTTTTTTTTATTTTACACAAATAATCAATGCAATATTTCCTGAATTGTAGATTGAGATGTTCAATAGTGTTAATTATAATTCAAATAAAGGCAAATAATAATTATATGTCATAAACAGATGATTGTTTTGTTTTATCTCATAACCTTATAACTTTCTGCTGATTTACACTTGCACTTGTGTATTTTGTTGATTTAATTATTAGAGGAACAATAAAATAGTAGACAGATATGAATAGTACTTCATAATTGACATTGCCGATATACCTTGGACATTGTATAGAATACATATATACTATATAGTACTTATAAATAATGGAATGTAATTAGAGTAATAACAATTCAAATTTTATTGAGTATCTCATTTATTTTAAAGAGCGAAGACAATTAAAAACGTTATCACTGTTAATGAAGAATTAACAGCAGAAGAATGGAAGCGTCGTTATGAAAGAGAAAAGGAAAAATGTACACGATTTAAAGCTAAGTGTGATAAACTACAATCTGAGCTTAATCGGTAAGAAATTTATAATATTAATATAACTTTTTACAATAATAAAAATGTAATTACAATATTACTCAGTTGGCGGTGTGGTGAAACTGTTAAGGAGGATGAACAAATTAATTTACAAGAATCAATGGATGTATCAACACCAAATGTTCAAGTTGATATTAAAAAAGGTATTATACTAATCCCTGAAATTTTTATCTTTTATATATTTGAATCTCGTTTTTTCTTTATTTTATAAAAAAAAATATCTAACTATTAACTAATATTATATATAGAATTGGTGGGTCCAGTCCCTGCAATACCAGGAGGTGTGATGACTGAATCTATGTCTACAGAAGAAAGACAAAAACTTGTAGAAGAACGTGAAACATTGTATCAACAATTGGATGATAAAGATGAAGAAATTAATCAACAAAGTCAAGATATTGAAAAGTTAAAAGAACAAATTATGGAACAGGAAGAAGTAAGTTTTATATCTAAACATACACGCATTTGTTGTCTCTTCTATCTCATAGGCAATATGGCGAAATTACATTACGCATAACAATAATTGTAGTGCCCACATTAAAATTTTAGTTAATCCTTTCAGACCCCATGTCCTCTTAGGAGGACATTCTCTTTGATCAATTTTTCCTATTTATAGAATTATTTTTACGTATTAAAAAAAGTGTGTTTATTATCATGAAAGTAATACAGATTATGAAAACCGTAATAATAAATAAATGATTTAATTCTTATCACATAAGTACAAAACCATAATAAACTTATAAATATTATATTTTTGAAATAAAATTTTTTTTCACTGTTGATAATAAATGCTTTTTTTTTTTTGAGGAAAAATTGATTTTAAAAATATATATATTTTTTATTTTTTTTTTGTCATGACAATATCAACTACAAACAAATAGACCTTGATAGGGACAATAAGACAGTGGTTAAAGTAGAAAATAATTGCAGGGGGGACTAAAGCTAATGCAAAAATACAGCGTACCTTTAAAAGGGTGCAACACCAACAAAGAATCGACCTAAAAGCTTGACAAAACTGTGGGACTTTGAAAAGTCGTATTTGGATTCTGAAAACTGTTTTGAATTCATCAGTTTATCTTCTAGGGATAGATCGAGGCGATTATTTTAATTTTATTTTTTAAACGTATTATTTATCATTAAAAATCGCAATTTTTAAACATTGATTATATATTAATCTGTAATAATAAAAAAAATGCCTCGATCATTCCCTATAAGACCCATTCAAATCTATTTACAGGTTATAAATCCGACTTTTCAAAGCTCTACAATTTTATCACTCTTATTGGCTTTCAGGCGGAAATTTCATGATTACACAACAATAAAAAGTGATGAGTACGGTGCTATTTTTAGATTAATTTGAAAATGTACTTAAATATTTCCAAATAGTTAGATTTTTATTTTTCATAATAATTCTTAAAAATTGCCTATACAGAACTCCTTAAATATCACAGGTGTTGCGGCTCCAAACCGTTACACCTTATTCAATTTTTTGGACACTAAGAATCTCTTAAATAATTACAGTAAAATAAACTGTCATTAAAAATAATACATAACTGTTATACTATAACAGTTATGTTTTATAATATAGATCTTGCAAACTTTTTTAATATTATGTACTAGAGTACTAGACAATAAATTCTATGTCAACTTTCAAATAAACATATAGATCTATTGATCATATACTCTGGCATTTATAATATTGTATAACATTATAAGTATAAAATTATATGAAAAAAAAAAAACATCGAATTTAGTCTTAAGAGGACGCTACACCCGAATTTGTTGTCTCCGTCTATCTAACAGATAATATAGCAAAATCACACTATGAAGAATTGAAATTTTGATGTCTAGATTAAATTTAGAGTATAAACACCTATTAAAAAATTTAAAGAGAGGAATATTTTCGAGTGAACCTTATGGACTTTTTTAAAAATATCGCCTGACAAAAAAGTTAAAGCTATTTAAAAATATCAAAAACTAAAAATGTCTTAACTTTTTTTCAGACAATATTTTACAAAACACTCATGAGGTTCACTCGAAATTATTCTTGTCGTTAAATTTGATAATAGGTGTTTAAGCTCTAAATCTAACCAGAACACCTTAATTTAAATTCTTTGCTGTATAATTTTGCTATATTGCCAATTAGATGGACGGAGACAGAAAATGTGGGCGTATAGCATCCTCATAAGAGAACGCCACACCGATAATTTTTCAATGAAAAACTTGCTTTAGAATTTTTAATTTTTATCGACTTACAAATATTTTAGAAATACAAAACAAAAAGAAATTATAGCTAATAACTTTATTTAGAGACTGATGGAGCCGATTTTTGATATACATGATGCATTTTTACATGTTTTATGAGCTGTTAAATTTTGAATTTTTGATTTTTCTAACCAGTCATGAAACGCGTGTAAAAATGCATATATCAAAATGCGGTTCCATCAGTAACTAGAGAATTTTGTTCTTTATAGTTTATTTTTATTTCATCTTACTACGATATTTTTGAGTTTTTAAAAATGAAAAATTCTTACACATATTTTATAAAAAATACCGCGATTATATAACAATTGAAAATTATATTTATACAACACTATTTTTAAACTGATGGATTTTCATTTCTTTTTAAATTTCATAAAAATTTACTATACAAAACCCCTTAAAACTCATGGTATACTTATATAGATAAAATATAATATATCGTTTTGAAATATACTTAATAATATTATGAAACTAATAAAATCAAATAAATAATAAAAAAATTAATTCAGTCTACATTAAAGTAGACCTATTTTCGTCAGAACGGTCACATTGTAAAACCGTGGTTCTGATTTCATTACCATTTTTGAGTTCCCTATATACTTTTAATGTTTTTACACATAGTTTATGTGATTAAAAATATATTTGAATCATCCGACCGTAATTAAAACTAAAGGGGACGTCAAACTTAAGCTAAGGAAAGAAGGAGGACGCTGTCCCCCGTCACTTTAACCACTAACAATAGAAATCTTATGGTACAATGAGACTAAAAATAAATAAAAAATAAAATAGGTGACAATTAGACTGCTTCTTATTATATTGTCCACTTACATGGTCTAAATGTCACCTAAATTTTTACACCTGGTCTAATCATTCCTCCGGCCCTATGTTACCTTTCCATATTTTCTATATTGCCCAATAGACAGAGACTACAAATGTGGGTATTGTGGAGGGATTGCTTTTTTAGTCAAAAACATAAAAAAATTTAATAGCAAATTTAAAAAATATATATTTTTTACAATGCAAAGTATCTTTTTTATGATTTCTTGGACACAATTGTTATCTTCCAAGTCATCTAAAATAAAATAACTTTATAGAATTTGTTTATATGTTTGATCTAAAATTCATTTTTTTTTTTTTTTTTTTTTATGGTATAATAAACATTGAAATAAAAAAATATTTTATTTTGCCCGAAAAAATCCAATCCTACCCCCTCCCCCTTTAATATCTTCATATTAAAACACAAATTGATATAATTCAAGTTGAGTTATAACTTATAATGTAATGTTGTAATGTGTACAATTTTTAATATGGGCCAATTTTATTAACTTTTAATATTATTTATTGTAGCTTCTTACTTCAACTCAACGAGATTATGAACAGTTGCAACTTGAAATGCATCGAATTACTCAAGAAAATGAATGTGCTAAAGAAGAAGTTAAAGAAGTACTACAAGCTCTTGAAGAACTTGCTGTTAATTATGATCAAAAGAGTCAAGAAGTAGATTTGAAAAATAAAGAAAATGAAACTCTTATTGAAGAATTATCACTAAAAGAGGTACATTAAATAAATGTATTTATTAATATAAAGATATATAACAATATTGTTTATAAAACATAAACCCCATGAGAGGTTATTAATAAATTAATTATAAATATTAGTACATATATATTATTATACTTTATATGAATATATAATTCATTACATTACCTATATTGACTCATTTCTCATTAATAAAAAATTATGCTTAGAAGTTTCTTTATATAATTAAAACTATTTGATTATTTCTAAATAGACCATATAATCACTAATCAAAAAAATATAGGGAAATATTAAAAATTTAGTAGACATTACTTCTTGTTAATTGCACTGTTAGGATTATATGCACAGTAGTAAAATTTATGAATAAAGAAATGATACTAACACAAATTCTAGAGCAATTAATATTATATTAAGAGAATATAAAACACTTATCGACCCTGTTCATCAGTATATCAAAACAGTCCGTAACCTGTATACACTATAACAGGTTACACCCATACATTTTATATAACACTTAATTGTAGAATATATAAAGTTATTTAATTATTTTTTCTTAGATACTTGCAATTTTTATAGTAGGTACCCAAGTTATTTGTATATTACCATTGTTTTCAATAATTTTAGTCTGAAATCTACATTTAGGTTTTTAATACTTAGTTTTACCAAATTGTTATAATATAAAATAAATAGAAATAAAACTTTCTTTTTAGTCATCATTTAACTCAACATCTTCAGAACTACAACAGCTGAAAGATATGTCTATACACCAAAAGAAACGCACTGCAGATATGTTATCAAATCTTCTTAAAGATATTGCTGAAATTGGTACAGCTATTGGTAGTGAAGCTGAACTTAGTGTAAGTTATTTTTTAATTTATGATTAATAATACAATTTAATAAATATATAATTTCAATATGTATTTATTAAAGCAACAAGCTATAAGTGATGGAAATAATAAATTAGATGAAGAATTTACTGTTGCACGACTGTATATTAGTAAAATTAAATCTGAAGTAAAAAATGTGGTTCAGCGGTGTAATTTCTTTGAACAAAGTCAAACTGATATGAATAAAAAAGTAATGTTTAATCTTTTTTATTTAAAATATTTTAAAATTGTTCTATATTTTATTACATTTAATTTAGGTCATTGATTATGAAAAAGAGCTGGCTGAAAGTCGATTAAAAATCTCACAAAATGAAGCTCGTCTTAAATCTATGCAAGAATCATTAAGAGAAGCCGAAAATAAAAAACGGACATTAGAAGAAAACATTGACACATTACAATCACAATTCGCAAAAATGAAAGCTGCAGGTATAAAAAAATTATATTTTTTAATTATTTACAATTACTGTATAATTAATTTACGGTTAAAGTTAATTAAAAAATTATAGTATATAGTGTTTATATTGAATAAAAAATTAACTTAATAATACACTTGTTATTTTAGAGCAAGTTCATATTGTATCATCTTCAAAAGAAAAAGCTGAAGAGAAAGAAAAAGCTACGAGTATGAGAGCAGCACTTGAACAACAAATGGATCAATTGCGAGACGTCCATCAAAAACAAGTTAGTAGTATTTAATTTATTAAAAATTAAATTTATATTATCAATTTCATTATATTTTAATCTTAACTACCAATTTTCCAATTAATATTTGTAAATTAAATTAATTAAAAAGTATATTAATTAATCATTTACTTGATATTTATTAGGTTGCAGATTTAAGAGATGAAATTAGTGAAAAACAAGCAATGATTGCAGAACTTAAAGATCAAGTACAAAAATATTCCTTAGCACAACAACAACTGCAAACAGATTACAATAAACTTTTGCAAGATGATCAAGAAAAAAGCCAACGTCTTCAAGAGTATGTTTTGGCTAATGAACGTCGTGAACAGGCTCGTAAAGATCTCAAAGGTTTAGAAGATACTGTTACCAAGGAACTTCAAACATTACATAATTTACGTAAAATATTTGTACAAGATTTGCAAGTAAGTTCAATACAGAATGATTCAAAAGTCTTCACCAATTACAAATTTTTATTATAGTTCAGTAATTATTAATCATAAGTATGCCACTTGCGTATCACTGAAAAAAATGGACTGTTTTTTTCATTGCCAATTAAGAATTCTCTTCATGGATGCAATTGAAGCGAGTAATGCATTCCTGAAAATTCTTAATTTTAGGAAACTCCATAAAAACTAAGATTCTTCACATGTCCACTTTTTGCAAATCCCTTTGATGCTAAATGGTTTTGTGAAATCCGGTTATTTTAATACCAACAATTTTTAATAGGTTTTATGTAGGTAATTTTAAAGAAATCTTTTTATAATGAAAATTTAACAATTAAAAAGTGTTAAAATACATTTTAAAAGTAATTTTAAAATAGTCTCATAACTGTAGTACCACTTTGTTGTATCATTTGTTCATAAACAACTTGTGGTTTTCTGATCTCAGTTTCATCATAAGTTATCATAAAAGAGAAATAATTACAATAAATTAAAGATGAGAACTTGACTTAAACTAAGACCAAGCATAGAGTTTTTATTCAATAAATATATTTAAATATCAAACATTTTATAAATAACACAATTTTTAAATTTCAATAATTATTATATATTTTATAACTAAAAAACGTTTATGTTTGTCCATGGTATATATTCTCATTTATTGATTTATCATATTATGTTTACATTTTGAATCTACGATAAATATATGGAAAATTAAACTTAGAAAGTGAAAATGTGTAGTCCCAAACCCAAGCATTGTGGTGGAATGTATTAGTCTTTGTCTCATTAAAGACAGATGGGAATACACTTCATTCCAAACGCAATCAGAAGACTTCTACTGATAACAGGCAGATAATCAAGTTTTTTAATTTTTTTATCATTAGTGATATATAGGTCATTTATGTGTGTCCAATAGATGTGTAGATATGGCAGTTTGTAATTGAATTAAGACTTTTGAATCGCCCATTATATCAAAAATAATGTTATATAAATGATACGAACAATCTATATTTATTTTAGTCTCGCATGAAAAAATCTGTTACATCTGAAGATACAGATGAAGCTAGTGGTGGTACATTAGCCCAAAGACAAAAAATTAGTTTTCTGGAAAACAATTTGGATCAACTTACCAAAGTCCATAAACAACTGGTCAGGGATAATGCTGATTTACGGTGTGAATTACCAAAATTGGAAAAGAGATTACGTGCTACAATGGATCGTGTGAAAGTGAGTTAATTTTATACATATAATATAAAATATGTATTATATTTATTTCTATTTTTAATTTTTCAGGCTCTTGAAGCTGCATTAAAGGATGCTAAAGAAGGTGCAATGCGAGATAGAAAAAGATATCAATATGAGGTTGACCGCATTAAGGATGCAGTAAGACAAAAAAATATAGCTCGCAGAGGCCCAAGTCCTCAAATAGGTAATATTATTAAAAACTATAATAATGCATTTATTTTATATAAATATTAAATTATTATTAGCCAAACCAATAAGAGCTGGTCAACATAACATTATTACAATTAATCGTTTGAGTGAAGATGAGCTTAAAAAACGGAAAGCTGCTATTATACCTGGTATGTTGTAATATTAATCACAATTAATACATTCTTATTTTTAATAACAACAATTTATAATTTAATTTTCAGATACTGCTGAAAATAGTTAGAGCTATTCAATAATAATTACATACATGTATGCTCTTGCCAAACAGAAATGTTATAACTGCGTTTGGTGGAAGTGTCTAATACAAATTGAATTTATATTATTTACAGAAATAATTTTTACTACATAATTTTAAGAACCTATTTAATTATTGCACTTTCAACAATATTAATATATACTTACATCGTATGATTGCGTGTGAATATAAACTATGCGGCCAGTCATTTTTCCTCAAACTTAATAAAGGTGGATAGATTGCCTCTCGATATGTATAATGGTGCTGTTGTATTCAGTCGCTTTTAAATTTTGTCTGTACTTATAAAACAATTATTTGATATAATTATCACAAAATCTACTTTGCTTATTATTTTTTATATTATTTATATATAAATAAATTTTTTTGGTAAATGTTTTTTTTTTTTTTTTTTTTTTTTTTAATTATTGTCTTTAACTTATTTAT
>JAIPRL010000849.1:0-16452 GCA_025469235.1 Pemphigus obesinymphae
CAAGCTCATATTATTTTTGCGCCAAAATCCTATTAGACTGTAGTCGTAGTAGTTGTCAGGGTGCCCAGTTGCTCTAGTTAAAATTTTTACCACCAGAGCGCGTATCTGATCTGAGCAAATCCCAATACTTCGCCTTCTCTCTCAAATATTTGGGGTCAGCCACCCTAGTTCTACACTTCCATTTAACTCTATTTCCCACATCTTTTTCATTTACCCCCACCTTCCTCATATCACCACCTGCCCTACCATCATATTCCCCGCCTCTTTTCGGCCTTCTTCTCTCCCTTTTTCCATCAACATACATTTTCTTTACTAATATTACTGTTTCAGTCTCCCCCTCCGTAACACATGCCCGAGCTATCTTAATCTACTCTCCTTCATTTTGACAACCATGGTTCATATTTTGTTGAAGTTCTTACTCAATTTAGTCTAGACAAATGTTTTTAGTTTTATTTTTTCAAAACAAAAACAAAACAAAAAAGTTTTGTTCTTGTTTTATTTTCCAAATATTTTCCAAAAAAACGATGTGGACTCTGAATTATACTTTGTCATTGGGACATTTCATAAAATTAATTTCTTGTTCGGATGGTTAGGTTCTCAGACAAAATATTATTTTTTGTTTAAACTTGCACATTTTTATTTCTCCTGACAAGTTTACAATTCCACTCAATCCACTTCTATACTCGTCGTGCGTTAAGAGTATTATAACATAGCCCATCCAGTTGATCTGCGCATTTGGTGACGTCACACGTTTGACTAGATCATGGGTTCAAAAATATTAATTGAACAATGTGTGACACGTATAATGTGTCAATGTGCGACTTTTATATCATCATGGATATTATTGGGTTATCAGTATTTTTCTGGGAGTATAACCTCAAAAAAAAGTATGTAGGTAACATATCTGTGCTTCCACAATTTAAAAAATGTAACGTCGCCAGAGGCGCAGATGAACTGGACGGGTCACACCCATCGCGCAGATATAACTACTTCCTCCATCGTGTCGCTCTCCGAAGTCGGCCGATTCGCCTTTGTATACAGAACATTTACTATACATATAGTATCTACACTATACACTGCTGTCAAGTAAGGCATGCTGATACACACGCACGATCAAAAACTCGTTGTTCTCCGGATGGCTGCACAAATATTATCACCAAGCATCGACGAGTTGGAAACCATAAAAATAAAAAAAAGCAGAAATAATAAGGAGATTTTGCTGCACAATAGACGCAAAACGATACGGTAAAAATACTAAACTAGACGTTAAAATTTTTAGCGTAAAGCCTCATTTACATGATAATAGTAAACGTGATGGTTGCTGTTATGATAGTAATAGCATTTTCCATCTATTTCATTAATTTACACTAAACCCGTGCAGAGGGTTTCACGCTACACGCGTGTACAACAAGAGTAGTAATGCCTTATCAATAAAGAGTGTGATATGGAAGTCGAATTTGTTTAATAATATTGTACTACACAATAGATAACATGTTATAAAATATCTAAACCTATTTATCCGTAAAATTGAGAACTACTTCAGTAACAAAATTTGAAACTGTTGGAACATCAACTTTCATCATTTTAGAAATTTCAGTATACATATCATCATCACTTGAAGATGAAGATAGTATATCCAATGAAACAACAATTTTTTGTTGACTATTCATATGTAAAATAGTACAAAACGGTAAATACAATTCGAATATAATAAAATAACTATATTTTATATAAATGAAATAGACATATTAACATAATAACAATGCTTAACGAATTATCTTTTCTCACGGGGTCATTTTTCTGCACTCGTGTGTACTTTCACATGGAATTTGTGTTATCTATTGCACTGTTCATACTAGATAATTCTAATCATTTTTATAGAAAAAGCGTACACAAGTACAGTAGGTAGATGGAAAACGCTATAATTAGCGTGTGTTTTTTTTTCTAAAATTAGTATGTGGGGAATCTAAGCGATAATCTATCATGCGACCCTAGCGAACATATGCCAAGCCCAAACCACACATACGTAGAATGTAGTCTGTGTATGAATATGTTGTCAAAACTATAAACTGGGTGGTGTTTAATCGCATAGATTCCCCCACCTTGATATTTACCGTAACAATTTGTCTGCACGTATTAATCCGTTGTTTCCAGTCCATACTATCTTAGTTGGTGCTATCGCCAAGTAGACGGCATGATAGTCATTATCACACTATCGTGACAGTACTATTGCACTATAGCGTCTTTTTACAGAAATTATGTTGTGTAGCGTCAAAAACCGGAAAATTTAACATGTGATTTCGCGTATTAAAGTGATTGAAACGTTATCGTATTCACGGTATGATTTTGGGTGCTCATAATGGCTTCTTAGAATTGAAGACAATTTTACAGATTATGATACTATGGTTATGGTGACCAGATATAAAAATCTAAAAAAAAAATACATTTTAAAATGTATCCTCCTTTATTACGAAAAAAAAACTCTTCCCCTTGATTGGATTGGTCAATATTTTACAAGGTTTCTCATAGCTCATGGGCCATTTCCATCAACGCATTTTTTTTTTTTTTGACCTAATTACTCTATTAATTGTCATATAGATAAGAAATAATAATAATAATAGTTAAGATATTAGATAAGAAAATCACTCGACGAGATTGGGCTTCAGTCAGACCGTGCGTAGGTAACACCTGATTTGGTCAGGGCGACGGTCGGTCTTACCAAACCAGACTATGTGTAGCCCACTTTAAGTCGAACCATAAAATATAAATAATTAAATCATGCAAAATAATAAAATATATGTATTAACCGGTGATATAATAAAAAAAAAATAAAAAAAAAAGGGTACAATTTCACGTACTTAACACTATTGTTAAGGACATAGGAAAATGCAATAAAAAAAGTACTGTCCTACGAAAATAAGTACGTCTGGTCACCATAACTATGGTACATCAGTCAACAAAGTTTTTAATCAAACTGCGAAATATTATATTATTATCATGGTTGAAATATACTAGGTTATTGCAGTTGTACCACCACTCTATTGTATTATCACTTGAAGAAATTAAAATGGCAGCGTAAGGAGCGATGTTTTGATTGGCTGATAAAATATAAAGTATAAATTACTAAAAATTGTAAAATAACTTACTAGTAAGTAGTAAGTACTAAGTACTAATAAGTACTTAGTATATTAATTATATATTTAACGAATAAATCGAATATTTTATTCATTGAAACTGTATATTATATTTATTTAAATTGATTTTATATATAATTGATAGCCATTCTGTGGTAATGATAAGAAACTTTACCCTTACGCTGCCATTTTATTTTTATGATAACGACAGAGGCTATTTGCAATAACCTAGTATATTTTAACCATGATTATTATGACATGATAATAATATGTCTACTACCCACAAATTGAGATATACAGGATGTTGAACGGCAATCTGTTATCATTGTTTTACACGATCTAAAATGTTCTTTTTACTCAATTTGACTTGCAGCGCTAAATGATGATAGCAGTAAATTTTTAACTAATGCGGTAAATAAAACTATCAGTTATCATTACGGCTATAGATACTATGGTTGCACGTCGGACGATTATTTAACGGCTACAAATCTGCCTATAACAAATATCACTGGTCAGTGCTGCTCTCTATTGTTTACGTAACAAAAATTGAATAGCTATCTATAATATTTCTTTGTAAAATAAATACAAAACTTTGATAAACACAGATCGTTATTATATCAATATTCTACAATAAGTAATCAATAATCTTGATAAAAAAAAAAAAAAATTTTAACTTATGACTTACTTACTCTTTTTTTATATTAGCTAATAAATCCAAATTTTTTAATATTATAACTTACAATAAATTAGTATAACTATAACTGTTATCTACGGTGCATACTACTTGCGTTCCGAAAAAATATATCAATTAAAATGTATGACCTACTTGCGTCCGTACCCATTCCCTGATCTGATTTGATCAACTATCCGACTAATAATACGTTGAATATATACGTTTTCGTTTTACGATTTATTTGATTCGCATTTAATACACATATAATATAGGTAATATAACATTACAAATAACATTACAATTTAGTAGAAAATTATTAATTGTATAATAATAAGTTAGTTTTTTTATTTCATTTTTAAAATCACATTTGAATTTTTATTCATTGTTCATAATTTCACAGCTCCCTCAGGGGAAGTATATGACAATAATATGTCATATACTACAGGTTTAGCGCACCCGGGACCCGAGCTCCACTGGCGGAAATCCTCAAGCACGAGATTCCAGTGGGATTAAACCGAACTTCTCTCGGTATAAGGAGTAACTCTTTACGCTAGTAAAGGGAAGGGCACTCTCTTGTTCTTAGGGTAAGAAATTGCTCTTAAAGGCGGATGAACGAGTCAATTTTCTCGTCAACGGCATAGAATGCGAAAAGCAAGAGGAAACTATCGCATTAAAGATCTAAATAGATATCCTGAGTATCAACAATTTAAAGTATGAATGCTTCGACAGTAAAAAATTCTGGAAGTAAAATAGTCCCCCAATCGGATCTCCGGGTGGGGAATACTCAAGAAGTTAATCCTTTAAGATTGAAGAAGAAAGGTCATGATATCAAGAGAATTGGTACATGGAATGTCAGAACACTTCTGCAGACAGGGAAATTAGAGAATCTAAAAGTTGAGATGAAAAGACTTAAAATAGATATTCTGGGCATCTCAGAAATGAGATGGCCTAAATCAGGTGATTTTTGGACAGGGGAAACAGAATAATTTACTCAGGAACAGAAGATGGAAGTTTGGGTACAAAAGGAGTAGGAATAGTTCTTCAAAGAAATCTGAGACAAAAGGTAACAGGGTACGTGCAATATAGCGATAGAATAATTCTAGTCAAATTAGATACCAAACCAATAGATACTGTGATAATTCAAGTTTAAATGCCCACCTCAGAAGAAGAGGACGATGAAGTAGAAAGAATATATGAAGAACTAAATGATTTAAAAAAGACTGTCAAAGGAAAAGAAAATCTTATAGTCCTAGGAGACTTTAATGCTACCGTGGGGGAAGGGAAAGAAAAAAATATTGTCGGCGAGTATGACTTGGAATTAGAAATCCAAGAGGAGAAATCTTATTAGAGTTCTGTGTACAAAATAACATAATAATATCGAACACACACTTCCAACATCACAAAAGAAGACGATATACGTGGAAAGCTCCCGGCGATATAAGAAGAACACAAATAGATTATATATTGGTAAGAGAAAGATACAAAAATCCAGTTAAAGACAGTAAAAGCTATCCAGGAGCCGATATTTATAGCGATCATAACCTGGTCCTGGTGCATTGTGAACTTAAGTTTAAGAAACTACAAAGGAAAAAAGGTATGAAACGCTTTCAACTGGCAAATCTGAAAGTGGAAGAAATCAAAAATTCATACAAAAAAAAGACAGATAGAGCTATAATGAAAACCTATGATCTACAAAGTACCTTAAGCATTGAGGGAAATATCAAACGTTGCATACTAAACAATGCGGATGAAATTTTAGGAAACTCAAAAGAAACTAAAAGAAAAGAATGGATAAACGAAGAAATCCTGGAAATGATTAATGAAAGGAGGAGATATAAAAATGCTACAGATCAAAGAGGGATAGAAAAATACAGGAAATTAAAAAATGCAATAAATAGAGAATGTAAGAAAAGCAAAGAAGTATTTTTGAATAACATTTGTCAGGATATTAATGAAGCTCTAAAAGTGGGATTAATGGATAAGGCGTATGGAATGGTTAGAAGATTTTTTAAGGAAAGAAAATTTAAAACGGCAAGTATTAAAGATGCAAATGGCAATATTATATATGAAGAAACAGAAGTAGCAAAATGTTGGAAAAAGTACTTAGAGCAACTGTATCGCAAAGAAGATATGACAATAGACGCAGAGATAGAAGAAGAAAGTTTGAGAAATACGGAAGAAGTAGACCAAAGTATAATGAGAGAAGAGTTTGATAAGGCATTATTGGAGCTGAAGAACAAAAAAGCACCTGGTGTTGATGAAATTCCGGCGGAAGTTATAAAAAATTGTGGAGAAAATGGCAAGATAATTTATGAACTGATCCAAAAAATCTATGAAACTGGGCAAGTACCAAGAGATTTTACAAAGTGCATAATTGTACAAATTCCAAAGAAAACAACGGCAAAAACATGTGAACATAGAACGCTAAGTTTAATATCACATGCGTCAAAAATCCTTACCCGAATTGTGTTAAAAAGAATAGAACAAGTAATAGAGGGACTGCTAACTGAGGACCAATTTGGCTTTAAGAAAGGAAAAGGCACTAGGGAAGCTATTTTAGCACTAAGACAAGTTATTGAAAAGCAGAATAGAAAAAGGAAAACAACTTTTATAGCTTTCGTGGATTTAGAAAAAGCCTTTGATAATGTGAAATGGAAAACGATATTTAATATCTTGAAAAGAGTTGGGGTTACATATAAGGATAGAAGGATAAATCAAAAGCTTGTACGAACAAGAAATAGGAGTAGTACGATATGGAAATAGTCAGGAAGAAGCAAAAATTAGGAAGGGAGTGAGGCAGGGGTGCACACTGTCTCCATCCCATTTTAACCTATATGTACAAGAAGCGATAAACAAAGTAAAAGAAGAAATTGAAGTAGGGATAAGAATAAATGGTAAAAGAATAGATATGCTAAGATTTGCCAATGACATAGCGGTAATAACAGATAATGAAGAGGATCTACAGAATATCTTAAAAATAATGAACTCAACAATAAAAATAGAGTACAATATGAAAATAAACAGGACAAAGACTAAAGTCCTTGTTTGTAGCCGTACCGAAGGAACCCAAACTCCGGACGTAGCACCAGAGATCATAAGCAGAATAAACCAGGCTAAATGTGCATTTCAGAGCAAGAAAAATATGTTTGTATCTAGAAATATTGATATAAAAGTGAGGAAAAACCTACTAAAAGCTTATGTTTGGAGCGTAGCACTGTATGAAAGTGAGACATGGACCATAGGTAAAACGGAAGAAAAAAGACTCCTAGTGTTCGAGACTTGGTGTTACAGAAGGCTACTTAGAATAAGCTGGACAGAACACATAACAAATGAAGAAGTTTATCGAAGAGTTGGTGAAACAAGAATCTTTCTAAAGACCTTAAAAACAAGAAGAGTAAAGTTAATTGGACACATACTGCGTCATAACAGTCTACTTAGCAGAATAATAGAAGGTGCCATTGAAGGGAATAACAGCAGAGGGCGACTGCCACTGGACTACATTAGTCAAATAGTTAGAGATATGGACTGCAGATCTTATTGCGAATTAAAAAGGAAAACTGAGAAGCGTCAGGAGTGGAAAATTGCTGCCAACCAGCCTTTGGGCTGCTATTAAAAAAAAATAAATTTCACAGCGATAAATTAATCAATGTCTAGGTACCTTTAAAATGTATATCAACTTATTTCGTTATTTTAAAATTACGTTATATAATATTGTTGTATTGAGTTTTAGGTGTCTAAAAATTTATAGCCGTATTATTTTCCTTTACGAATGACTTATTGATGAATAATGGTCATTCTTCATGGACTTTTTATTACTAAATACGCATTTTTTCAAATAATATATATTAGTATCACATTAGTATACATATGTATATGTATATACATATATAGTACGTATGTATATTAGGTTCATATATTATTTGCTCTTATCATGACCGAAATTCGTCCCAATTTCCGGGACGCAAATAGACTATCGCTTATCAATTAATATTATCAATATTAATATTGGGACGCAAATAGTGTGCAACCATATAATAATGAATTTTGAAATGTGCTTCGATCTCGTTATGGTCACACTGCGTTCTTATCACCAGCTCGATTCGGGATAATCTCTCGTGAAATATAGTATACATTTCCAAAAAATGGAAAAAGTAAGTTAAGATAATATATTTTGTATGTGCATTTTATTTACATTTTTTTCACAAAAATATATTTTTTACCTATAAAAAATGTGACTATATTGCATAATAAAATTTTTCGCAACTAAATAAAATACCCACATTTTTTTTTTAAACCTGAATTTTTCGAAAATAACGTATATTTTTGTAGAACGAATTATAGCCTATAGGTGCCTACTTGTACACATAGTATCAATAATAAACAATAACTATTGAAAATAATGTTTTATATAATATGTTCGAAAGAATCATATATTTGCAGCTGGACACCAAGGGCATTAAAATTGAAAAAATATTTTTAATAATTTTGGGAATAAAAAATGTTAAGAAAAGTTTTTTTTTTTTATGACCGCTTATTACTCGAAGTTGTGGATCCAAGACATCCAGCTGGACAAATCAGAAATTATAATTAATGCACAAAATGAAAAAAAATCTAATATCATAATTTATAAAAAAACATAAATGTGTAAAAATATATTAATTGAATGATGAAACACGGTAAAATGATATCTAATCGTCTTTATAGTATTTCTTAGAAATTCGAAAGAGAGTGTTTATCGATATTACTACCACACGTGCATAACAAAATAGATAGGTATGTCAGCAATAATACGAATTTTAGTCTAATATGCGCATCCCCACTTTTCCCCATGTATTAGGTTCTCCGCTCTTCATTCAATTCTGTGACGATAGCTTGGAAATGTATGCTTGATATATGTAACCAATGAGAGGTGGAGAACTTAATACATGGTAAAAAGAGGGGATACTTCATAGAGATGTGCGTATCACAATGTTGCTGACATACCTATCTATTTTGTTATGCACACACGCACATAATTTACTCACACACAATTTTAACAAAAGACAAGGCTGTGTTCGATTTCATGGACATCTTGCAGTCGCGAGGCCTCTTAAAGATTTTAAAGTAATTTACCCAACACTGTAAGTATATAATCGTATAATACCATAAATTGTGAAATTATAAATTCATAAAACAAATTTAATCAAAACTTAATATTTATTTTCAAAATACAAATATATAAATACACAACTAGGAAATATTTAAATAAAACAATAAACGTTCATCATTATGCATTATATATAGTGTTCAAAATATTGAATGTAATATATATTATTTATTTATTTGTTGCTTTAAAGATATAATTGAATTAAATCCAATTGAGTCAGTACAATAACTACATGCCTCCCCTAGAATAATTTAAATATATATCTACAAAATATTACACAACAGAAAGTACATTTAAAAAAAAATATCAACATAAGTATCTAAAGAGGGGGAGGTGTCTTTGAGCCTTTGAGTCTTCAATTGAAAAATAGTGAAAAGTCAACAACAAAAAAAGAAAATTAATATTTGATATTAAACATTTTCAAACACATTTATTTACATATGAATTGATGTTTAATCATATTACTATATTTTGAACGAAAACAATTATCCTTGTCGTTACGCCAAAAATAAATTATTTTATTTACATTACTTTTTAATTATAATTGTCAATCATTTTTTTGGTTCAATATTGATATAATAATTCAACCAAATGGGAAGACAACAAACAATTAAGACTTTTACTATTTAATTAAATAAGTATTACAAATATATACTTTAAATTTTGTATGAATATTTATTTCGTTTTAAGTAATATATACATACATATTATGATTTTTGACGAAAATTATACAAGAATAATTAATCAACTAGATATTAATTAGGAACAGTGTAACAAAAGTAATGTTGACCATTTATTTCTGAACACTTATAATTTTGTTTAAAATATTTATTTACATTTATGTTGACAATTGAATAATTAATTTTTGTTGTCAAAAAAATTCAAGCATCAACAAATTTTCTAGGATCCACTAATAAAAACCTATCTATTATTTATTTCGATGCATTTGTGTTTTCCTCTTAACTTTGTGATTCTACAAAGTCCTGATTACAGTACTGATTTATATATAAATAAATAATATAAAATATTTAGAAATCTGATTATTACAAAAAGAGAATTATTTGTGTCCAACCAACAGTAACAAATTCAATAAAATAAAATAATGGTACATTTTTAAAATATGATATATTTAAACAAATTATCGTTATTTACTTTAAAGATATTACAGTCAGTATGTTATTTAAGTAAATAATGCGGTAAGGTCGAAAAACATATTTAACATAGGTAAGTAAAATATATGAAATTTTATTTTTTAGAAATCCTTTGTTGTTGAATACTTTGCAGTCGTTCACAGTTATTAATATGAGACTCATACCAGTCCAATCTCTGTTAAAAATAATAATTAATAACATTTAAAATATTGAATATTTATAAAAATTTAATTATTATAATTTACCTGGCAATTATGAGAGCAGTATTTTACAGATGTACAAGAACTGCACATGATTGTAGCAGGATTTGTGCAATTGGTTGCGAAACACTAAAAACATAAATAATAAAATAGGATTACAATAATTATTATTTTTGAAAGTATACCAAATTAATGTTTTAATATTATGTTGTATAATTCTCATGACCTATCCTATAATCTATTTTTATGGAGTATTTCATCAGGTATACTTATGCCTCAATATAAAACTTGAAATATTCTTAATTTTCAAACAACTATCTTAAAATAATCTATGCATTTAAGGCTAAAAATTTCGAAAAGTTCAAAATTCAAATGGAATATTTTGAATAAGTATTATTTACTAAAATAGTACACCCCACAACTCCCCTCATCACCCTACACCAACAGTCTAAAAACAGTCCGTTGTCTGTCAACTTTTGCCATTTTGCCCACAAAGATAGTAAAATATATAAAGATTTTATAAATTACTGGTTTTCGATATATTTAGACCCCACCCCCCAGAAAAAAGTTGAAAATATGCCACTATTCACAGTTATTATAATTTTACACAAATGTATTTATTATTTTTTTATGTATACATAAACCGCATTTTAGATACACATAAATAAAATCTATATATTTAAGTAATGTACTACACAAATGTGCATTATTAGCCATAGAATAATAATAAAAGTCATATCGGTGACAAAACATAATCTGAACAATAATTGGTAAAATTCTCAGACTATTCCGTTTTATCATTAAATAATAAAATAAGTGCAGTGTCAGGATTAAGTATATAAATACACTATACTCAGCGCACGTTAAGATGATGACCCGGCGGCGAACGATTTAGCGTCCGTTTCACGTCACCTGACTCTTGATAGAATATCAAAATATCTAGTGCTGTCCCAAATAATACGTGCCTGTGAATCAGAACTTGCCGTATTTGGGCACAGTGTCTGTGCGTATATATTGGCGCGCTGTAAACAAACGTGGATCTGCCGACTATGGCGAACGACGCCGTAGAGGAAGTGATTTTGGCTGCGCAACTGGTCGTCATCTTAACTTGTACCGGATATTATAATTATTTCAGTTGACATTAGCATTGGTTATAATTTTTATTTTATAACGAACACTAACCATAAATAAATATAGATGAATTATTTATTCAGTTAGTGAATATGTAATCCGTATTTTGATGATGAAAAATTCCCCTAACTCTACTTCTTTATAGTGTTGTTAAATATCAACTATAAATAGTAGCATATTAGAGGTTCGGACTAGCTTGCGTACGATAATAATTTTAAAAACGATTAGATCAACAGCTCAAACAGCTCTCGCAAGGATGTGAGCGACGCAGCATAGATTTCTATGTGAGCGAGTTGAGATGCAGGGCAGTAATGCGTCTACCTACATCATCCTACTTTATACAATATTTGCAACATATTGCACATCCATACTAAAATTTACATTAATAATATGCATTTTAAAAACTATTTTTATGCAACGAAAAATCATAAACTACATAAATATGCATGCAGTACATAAAATATGAAAAATAAAACTTGGTCTTTCAGATCTATTGACTATAATTAAAATTATGACTTATCTATCTATTTTTGAAAATTAAAAAAATATATACAAATGCATATAAATCCGGGCCGTAATAATAAGCCTTATCCACTCGTAATCGAACAATGAGCTGCAACTGCAATATATTCGCGAACTTAGATTTCCAACATAAACGTGCACGTGCAACATGTAACAACTAACTAGTCTTATTTCCCCAGTTTCCATTATCAATGATTATTATAGTTTCGAATGTCGATAGTCAGTCATCATATAAATACACAAACCGCTCCTTATATTAACTTAACTCTACAGATAAAAAAAAAAATACGCAAATAATGGTGAACTAGATTATTTCCTTGTCCTCCGATGTATGGTTGGGAATATATTACTAAACAATCTAAATGATACTAAATAAATAAATAAATAAACAAATAAACAATCACCAAAAAATAAACGGTCAATTTAAAAATTACTTAAAAATGTCATCGAGTAATTTTGACAATCCTATTAATTCTTAAAATTAAAAATTGAATACCCATATTAGAGGATTTAGAGTTCAGGAAAGATTATAGCCTTAAAAGATATCATACTGCCCTGTGTTTGCGCGTGAAATATGCATCAGAAGATACAAGTTTCTTAAAATCTGAATTATTTAAACGTACAACAATTTTTATAAAAAATTAAAGATAATGAAATGATCTACATTTTTACATAGGTGATTTTCAATAAAGTTTTTATCAGGCGAATTATAAGACTTTTAAAAATAGAAAATTCCAGTAAATTTAAAGTCTTAAACATAATTTCTATTAATTTTATAGAAAATCTAAAAATTTTGATTATTTTACGATGTTTAAATTTATATATAGGTCATACTTGCTAAAATCACTAAGATTCGCAGAAACGTGTAGCTCCGAAACACGTTTTGTCTCGTTTTCAAAAATTAGTTAATAATAGGTACTTCACAATAAAAATATATTACTGGTATAGGACTATTTCTTTTTTTAATTACTTCTGAAATGTATTTAAACATTTTTCTAAATAAATTCCTAAAATTGCCTATACAGAAGCCCTTAGGGAGCGGGCTTAAAACTTTGTTTTCTTGCTACAGGCAAGTCATTTACCAGTTTTCAGTACGTATTTCATATGCTGTTATTTATTATGTATGTACGACGAAGACATTTGCGAACAGTATGCAAAAACATTCACTAACTCTCTAACTTTGATTACATTCTTTTGTTCGCTAAAATACCGACACTTGGAGGATCACTGAATTTAACCTAAAGTTACTAATTCCCGGGTGTGTTACAAAAAACGCGACGCAAATGACATCTACAGTTACACGTTACAAAGGTGTGGCCAAGCTAGGTTGAAAACAAAAAATAATTTAGTTGTCTTGACTTTCGAGATAAAATTATTATGTATTAATAGTATCTGACTAGATTATAATACGTTCTGTAATATAGTGGTCGTAAAATTGGTAAATGTATAAATGATTGCTAGTTTCGTGCTACTATATTGAAAAAACTATATTCTATGTAAGTATTGAAGAGTACAATTGACTGATAACAATATAGGCCGAAAAATTGGAGCATGGAGTTTATTGCCAACTTGCAAAAATTATATGAAAAAATTTTTTTATTTATTTCACTGTATAATTTGAAACGTACAACTTTAGTTTTTTAGTTGTAGTTTACTAGGACGTGAAGACTGAAGAGTGAACGAGAAACATGTAAAAGAGAACGTATCATTATCTATGAAGTGTGAGAAAAGTACTCCATATAAACACAGAATAATACAAAAACAATACTTTTGAACGGCTTGTAATCCGGACTGCCTGTTATGGGTATTCAATCACTAGCTTAAGTGCAATGCCTATAGAATCTCTAACACTTGTAAGTGTAAGTGTAATTCTTTTTGAGTGCAACACCTAATAAGTGGAATTTTATTACTTTTGAGTGCAATTCTTATACATCGGATTATATATTTAATGTAACCCTATTTGAGTGTAATATCTTGCGAGTGTAATTTTTTTGAGTGAAACACCACATAAGTGGAATTACTATTTAGTGTAATTGAAACACCTCTATTTAGTATTTTATCGGGATCCGGAATAGTTGGCGACCGATGTTTTTTGAGAAATAATAATATTAATTAATTAATTTAAAAAATATTCTGCCTGCGGCGGAACCGTTAACAATGTAGATAGGTAATCCAAAAATTTATTAAATATACTATTTTCGGATTTTTATAAGAACTCAGGTGTAACGGGTTTCACACAACATGACTACACATAAATTATATTTAATGATAATTTTGGAAGATATCACTGAAGTCTAACGTTAATAGATCGTAGGTATCTCAGGGACGCAATGGTAGCAGAGCCCAACGTCAAACACGGAGGTAGTAGGAGTACACTCAACATAATATGTGGATTCAGTCGGACTTATCATTCTCGAATTTTTATATATGTGGAAATATTTGAAAGTCCGGTTAAACATTATTAAATAATATGACTTACCGTCTCGAGTTTTTATAAAACTATTGTTCCTAGATAGAAATCTACGAATATCCGAAAAAAACACGAACTATTAAAAGGTCTATAAGAAACTCTTATAAAACCAACTACAATGGTTATCTTTTGACCCATTTCCCACATGAAAGGATTTCTTTAAATACCTTTATATGTATTATGAATTTTTCACAAAAAAAAAAGAAGAAAAATGCTTCTAATAACTAATAAGTGCTATATAATCAGTACCGGGCGGGGCTTCGTTCCAAGCTTAAAGCTTTGAACTCTTGCACCACTGTTTAAGGAAGCATCGTATCATTAGTGTGTTCCTCAATATACATATTAATACATCCGGTTTTTAATCAGATAGCACATCTGATTGAAAGTCGAGAAACGACATTTACTTCTAAAATGCGAAATGCTCCATCAATTTCATGATAAATGTAGTACATACGGTTAAAACTTAAAATTATAACTAATATACGACTAAATATTCATAACACCATAGAATTATATGATCAAATTTCCGTTTTTTAGCTCACCGTCTAATTTAGTTAATTACCAATCCGATGCATTGAGAAGCAATCTGATTAGTATAATTTGATGAGGAACATCGAAATACATGGATTGTTCATCTGATTGATCATATATTCTGTTGAGCAACAAACCGATAGTATTGACAACTATCAAAATGTATTGTCAAAGTATTGACAATGTGTACACATCATTTAAAATACCTATTTGGCGAGACAGCACGCGCGGCCCAACCAACCGCGGATGTCACAGTAGCAAGCGGATGGACACGCGTTGAATCGGAATGCCGAACAGGTGGTCGACTTAATGGGGAAAGCGGTTGAAGTCACCTGACCGGCTACAACTCGATGGCGTACACAGATTTTAACTACCTGTAACGAAATACCTTAAGAGGACAACACACACCCGATTTGTAAAGGGTTGTGTATAGGCAATTTTTATTAAATTTTAAAAAAAATGAAAATCAAATAAATTAAAAATATTTAAATATATTTTAAAATAGACCTGTGTCAGTGCCATTTTTAATTGTCGTTTAATCGTGATATTTACTAAAAAATATGTTTACTCCTTTTTCATTTATATCAACTTCAGAATATTGTAGAAAGATGAAATAAAAAATAAATCATAAAGAATAAAAATATCTAACGACTGATAGAGCCGATTTTTGATATGTGCATTTTTACACATTTTATAAGTTATTAAAAAAAATTTAAAAATCGATATTTTTAACAGGTCATAAAACGTGTAAAAATGTATATATCAGTCGTTAGATAATATTGTTAGTTATAATTTGTTTTTGTTTTGTATTTCTAACAAGTTTGTAAGTTGTTAAAAATGAAAAATACTAATGCAAGTTTTTCATTGAAAAGTGGTCGGTATGGCGTTCTCTTAAGAAGAGAACTTATTTGCGCAAATAAGTACAATTCAATTTTGCACACAGATTTTAGGTAGATATCTACAGTTAGGGTTAGGTACATAGATATATACCTATTTTTTTTTAATTTACAGTAAAATAATTAGTTATTAAAATAAAATATACTTTTTATAATAATTTTTTATTAACATAATATTAAATTTCCTTTCATATTCTGTATTATTTTAGTTTAAACTAACACCATTAATTAAGTCTTCTTCTTCTCCTTCGCCTTCTCTCCCAACTATTTGGTGTCAACCACCCTGTCCTACACTTCCACTTAACTCTATCTCCCGCATCTTCTTCACTTACTCCCACATTCTTCATATCACTCACCATTACATCCCCCCATCACTTTTTTGGTCTTCCCCTCCCCCTCTTACCAACAACATGCATTTCCCTTACTAATCTTACTGCCTCAGTCTCATCCCTCCTTAATACATGCCCGGAACCATCTTAATCTATTCTCTCTCATTTTGTCTACTATCAAAGCTACCCCTATACTACCTCTGATATACTCATTCCTTATTTTATCCTCTCTAGTAACTCCACTCATCCACCTTAACATTCTCATCTCA